>JACXGM010005715.1:0-34441 GCA_016801145.1 Umbra pygmaea
TCCCTCTCCCTCCTCCAAATTTTCGAGCTGATACTATTGCTGGGGATGACTCTTGCAGCTATGTAGATGACACAATTCTCTAAACATCTGGGCCTTCATTGAACTCTGTGTTGACTAATATCCATAAGAGTTCAATGACATCCAGCACTCCTTCCGAGACTGTCCCCTCTCTAGCATGTCTCAGGCCTTTCAGATTTTATGACTCAGAATGGGTGTAGTGATCCATGGAGTTTTCAGAATCCACAGGCTTGTGAGTATTCTTTTTCACATGTAGGCTACATTACCCTTTCTCCCATATTGATTACTTTTTTGTTGATCACTCACATCTACCGAATGTAGCATCTTCTGAATATTTACCAATTGTTATATCTGATCATTATTCTTGACGTAGTTCTTTTAAATCATCCCCGTACCCGTCCATGCTGGAGATTCAATTGCCTTCTTTTATATGATGTAGACTTCTGTAGCTTTATCAATCCCTCCATTGATAACTTCCTGTATTCTAATCAGACAGGCTCAATCCAATATGGGAGACACATAAGGCTTATCTTAGAGGTGAAATTATCTCTTACTCTTCTCATCTTAATAAAACACGGAAGTCTAAACGGCAAAAGCTACAGTATCCTGGATCTTGACTGTGATCATTCTAGATCACCAGCTATATAGACAATGCCTGAACTTGCAGTCTGAATTAAAAATTTTATCCACCTAGGTTGCAGAAAGGTTACTGTTTTGTTCTTGGGCTACATACTATGAACATGGAGACAGGTCTGTTGGTGCACCAATTAAACATGCAATATGTAATTTTTGGCCGCCAGGGGGGTCTCAATCAAAACAATAGCAAAAGATGTACTTGGATGACGTCGGGAGGTTGTGTGGGATCATGGGTTTTGTTATCGTCGTCAATGACAACCTTCCAATCTAGCGTCTCCGGCAGAAAAAATAGTTCACTGACAAAGTAATATATTGTTAAAAAAATTATAACTTTATTCACGTTATCTTTGGCGGCTCCCTGGAACTTAGAACAACTAGAGCAGTCACAGGTTATATGACGCCATTTATGGGCGACAAAATGAAACGTCCCGTGTCTTCGAATTATATTACAAATTTCTCTGGATTTGAAAGTTAGCGGAAACATTTAGGATAATGTAAGTACACAACTAAGAAATATATATATATATGTATAGTGATGTTTTCTTTTAATGCAAAGTATGTATTTTGTTATTGTTTTGATTGATATTACATATTGTACCTTTAAATCGCTGCCACTCATCTGATTCCAGAAATTAAAGATTCTTCTAATAGCTTAACTTCTGATTCTAGGGGGATTAATGACACCTTCACAACTTTCTATACCTCACATTACACATCTGAGTTCCCATCAGACACCACCAATTACTCAGTTTCTGGATTTGGAGATCCTCACAGTTCTGGCTGATGCTGTAGAGGGTCTTAATTTCCTTTCTGGGCCTTGAGGAGGTGGTTGAGGCTATCAGATTTATGCAAAGCAGCAAAACTCCAGGTATAGATGGATTTCTGACTGAGTTCTTTAAGAAATGTAATATCCAACTGGATCCCTTTAACTTTTCAATGTTTAAGGAATCACTAGAACTTGGTGTGCTGCCTCCAACCATAACACAAGTGTCTATAGCACTACTTCTTAAGAAAGGGAAGGACCCCACCTCCTGTTCTTCATTCAGGCCCCTTAGCCTCCTTGATGTTAATGTGAAAGTTCTTGCCAAAGTTGATTGCTTCAAGCCGCCTCATTGTCCTACCAGGGGTCATTTTGGAGGAACAAACTGTTAAAAAATGAAAGTCTACCCTTGATAAATCCATTCTGACCTTCATTCATTCATCATTATTTATTCTAAACATCTCTCATACTCCCCTGACCTCGTGGTCTCCCTGAATTCAGGGAATTGAATGAGAACATCTTTTTGCTGTTCTTTAAAAAATGTGGATTTGGGGACACATTTAGCCATGGATCTGGCTTTTGTATGCATCCCCCAGGGCTATTGTCTGGACAAATGATACTCATTCTGACTACTTTGCCCTGGAACGCGGTACCAGGCAGGGTTGCCCTCTGTCACCCTTACTCTTTGCCATTGCTATTGAGCCCCTTTCGGTAGCACTGTGGGCCACTGTCTCTTTTCAAGGTGCATCACAAAAGTGCATTGAACATAGGTTATCATTGCATGCTGATGAGCTACTGTTTTATGTACCTACAACCTCCTTACCCTCCATTTTCTCCACTCTGGAGAACTTTGGTTCTTTTACTAATTACAAGCTTAATCCCCAAAAGAGTGCATCCCGATCAGTCCAGTAGCCTTGCAGCTTCAGCAGATATACTTGCCCTTTCAGCTGAACTGTTCTGACATGAAGTACCTTGGGGTGAATGTGACACACATTACCTGTCCTCTTCTCTGCCAATTTGCCCCCAATCTCACTTAGATTTTCAGATGTCGGCTAATTTATCTCTGTCACTAAAAGGAAAGATTAATGCCAATGTTTGGAGTGATGCATCACTTGCGAAGAACAACAAAGGCATGGAAACATACAGTAATACAATTTATTCAGAAATTCTCTCATTGTGCTGGTGATATCAGACAGGACAGTCTTGCTTTCTTTTAACTCCTTAGCCACCTCTCTGATGGAGTCGATTATTTCCCTCTGCATTTGCAGGACGGCTTCTTTGAGGACACGGCTGCTGCTGGAGGGTTGAAATGCATGTGCCGTGGAGACGCTTGTCCCAGACGGCTGCTCAGCTGCAGCACCAGAACCACTGGCCCTGCTGGAACACCCAGCGACTGAAACAAAGATTGTTTTGTATGAATGTGTCATTGTGTAGCCTACATACATATGTGACTTATACTTATTTCACTTACCTGTGTCATCCGGTGCATCTGGCGCGTCAGTGTCCCCCTCCCTCTTACCACTCCACTTAGAATGGATTCTCCAATGATAGCCACCAGTCTTTCATCAAGAGTGGTCAGCTCCAGTGTCCACTTTCCCCCACCCGTGGCAGACACATTTTGGCGATGAAGTGCTAGAGGCTTTTTGGCATTGACTTTGATGTCTGACCACTTATTTTTATTTCGACCATGGTCCGACTTTCTGAGGCTGCGGAAATCACAGCGTCTGCAACCTTTTGCCACTCTAATGCCTTTTTGGCATTAGTAATGGCCACACTGTCCCCCCCAAACAACATTTCTTCCTCTTTTCCACCTCGCCAACAATAATTTCTACATTGAGTGAAGTGTCTTTTTTTTGGTTTTCCTCTCTGCGTTTGACATGATTTCTCAATAAATGAATATTCATTTCGGGGCGTTTCACTGACTATTTATGGCCAACCTGACATGAAGCCACAAAAGCTATGCCACATTTAGAGTTGATTGTGATTTATAAAGGGAAAATGGTGTAGGACGTGCGAGCGTACGGTTTTATAAATCAGAATATTTCTGTGCGTACGCACATCCTATGTTTTGTCCGTACCATAGACCGTATAGATTACTGGACGTAGCATCTGGTTCGGCAAAGTGATGCAAATGCGGAAGTGCCTTAAACCTGCATTTTATCTGAATTCCAGCTGGGAGCGACACGTGTGGTTGCAAAAGGTTTCTGTAGAAGTCTATGAGAATAAGACCCACTTCACACTTGATTTATTACCTCAGTAAATATTTTCATAATGAGTTTATAGTCCCAATCGCTAGTTTTAAGTCTTCTGCAAAACAGAATGATGTTCAATATTTTTATTATAGCCTTGTTGATTTTAAAATCGATGATAAAGCAGGGGGTGTTTCAGGGCGTGGCTATGGTGTTTTGATGTACGACAAGCCACTCAAAGGAGTCGGCAGTTCCGTTTTTCCGGTAAGTAACGTTACGTTTTGTTTTACATTTTGTTTTAATAATGTTTTTCTTTAGCCAATGTTAGCATCCCAATTAATATCAGTTAGCTAGCTAGATTACTCCTCCCTCTCTTCTAAAATCATCACATCTGCAATTAAGATGTCTGCGCCCCTAACGGCAAATTCGATGACTCAAATCAGATCTCCACAATCCAATGGGTGACGTCACACATATTACGTCCAGTAATATATATGGTGTATGGTCCGTACGCCTCTTCTGATGCAAAGTTCTATAAATGAGGCCTCAGGTGCGGTCTTCTGCTGCTGAAGCCCATCTGAATCAAGATTTGACGTGTGCGTTGAGATGCTCATCTGCAGACCTTAGTTGTAACAAATGTTTATTTGAGTTACTGTTGCCTTTCTATCAGCTCAAACCAGTCTGGCCGTTCTCCTTTGACTTCAGCCATCAGCAAGGCATTTTCACCGATATAACTGCTAACTGGATAATTTCTCATTTAGGACACATTCTGTATAAACCCTACAGATGGCTGTGGGGGAAAATCCAAGTAGATCAGCAACTTCTGAAATACTCAAACCCGCCTGTCTGACAACAACAACAACCATGCCAAGTTTAAACATAAATCACCTTTCTTTCCGATTCAAATTTTTTGTTTTGAACTTCAGCATATCAACGATCCGACTCGGAACTCGGATATGACGTCACTTTCACACTTTAAAAGTTCTGGTATGTTTTGCGCACATAGACAGTTAATAAAATGGATCAAGCAATGCCATACATTTCAATGGAGACCGAGTGAAGCCAATTAGAAGCACTTTTCCGGTGGTAGCCGACCGTACTGCGCAGCCTCAAGCTGAGCATGACAACGTAGATGTGACGTGAGCAACCTGTCTGAAAGTTGTAATTCTTCTCGTAGCTGTGCCAAAAGAAATCTGAATAATTCCAAATCTTACTTCATATGGATTCCCTTGCCACATACCGAAGTATTTCCAATCCATCAAAACGTTGCTGAAATATTTTGTTCCAATGCTCCTAATGGACTCTCTATGGGCTTCTCCCTTCACTGTATGCCTCCACGCCCTTAATTGCCTGCGAACTTCTCCTGCACTATATGGTAATTTCTCTACTATGTGACAGAAAGTTGCGTGGTTATGACACAATAGTTAGAAGCCGTTTTTGTGAAAATATGCTATGGTGCCATAACGTAAGATACAAGGTAATGGAGCTTTTTGTACATTGTCCTGTTTCTTTAGAAATAAACAATGGACCAATCATATCTTTAAACGCTTCGGATTTAAATTTATTCACTCTCAAAATGACGCCAAAATGAATGGGAGTTTATGGAATGCTATTGGAAGGTGGTGACTTGTTAGCCTCAGGTCTCACCATAGGTGTGTAGTGGAAATTAATGTTTACAGGACCAACTATGACTCATTCAACAAAGGACTTCCTGAAGGGAATTAAGATTCATGGAAGGGGGGTCAAAACCCCCACTTGAGCACAGAGACATGGGTGAAGCCCAACAGATGAATGTGTTACACAACAGAGATGTACCTATTTGATCTGTTCTGGATTATCCCATAAAGGGAGTTTTGGTTTACCACTTGCAAGGCCATATGATTTTCTCCACAGAGCGACTAGAAGGGACAAATATTCAAATGTTATAACACAGTCCTTTTGTTACAGCCGGGATAGCGCCGCCAAGGCGACGCATAATCTAAATTTTGAGGTACTCCTTTGTTTTCCAATTCCAGCCAGTGAACTGATCTTTATTTCGTATGCAGCGGGAGATCACCTCTCGGTGGAAATATAAGCCTTTGTTTGAGGTTAATCAGATGAGTTCTCTTTAACGATTCTCCTGGCCCACATTCAGTGTGCGCCATAGTAAATGTGTTGAATAAATGTTGAGAAATAGACTGAACCGTATAAGTCATGCTTAGATCGCAGATCATATTTAGGAGTATAGACGACATGTAATTCTTGGTATTGTATTGTGTAATTCTGTTTATGGTTAAAGCGTTGTACTTCGATGCCCTTTATCTGGAATTAAATATTATTCTCTTTACTAAGTTCTGTCTGACATTCTAAATCATTTGCCAGAACATCTCCGGTGGAGTCATTATTGGGAATGTAAGCTATCTTGTTGCAGCCTGCTCTTAAGATTCAGCCCTTATCACGCACACAGTTCAAGCTAGGTAGCCTACGCACTGTTTTCTGAATATCGCGGGTAGCGATTAAGTTTTCCCGGGTCGCTCTAGTATTTCATTCCGTAGCTGTTTACACACACGGATCAATGATCATTATGGGGTCAGATAGTTAGATTGGAAATATCAACAATGTCTATACTATCAATCCTCTATACGCATTTATTAATCTTTTCTCCGTTCTTAACTCAGACTATTGCAACAGGGGAGAAAAGGAAATATATGATTATTAATGCTTTAACTTCATAAGTGCCTCTTAATTGTAACCTTTTACCCTTATGACTACAGGTGCTTCAACTTCCGGAGCCTGGCTTACCCCCTTGCATACATATGCCTAAATGAATTTACTTGCTGCCACGTGATTTGCTAATTACATATGAGTGTACAGTATATTTGCAATGTCATTTGTTGAATTAGGTTACCTATAGGCTATTTGTTAATAATTTCAAATCTGATACTTCTAGTCTTCACAATCGGCAGCCCTAAACAGCTGCTAACGGCCAACACTTTGCCCCATAAATGAGTGCCTCAACCGCCCGGGTAGCAAATACCCCAGTCTGTGAATAACCCTCAATAAAGTTTTGGACCTGCACTGCAGCTTTGCATAGCCCCAGGGTGCTGCGCTCTGCTATCTATGGTTTAAAGGTGGATTGCAACTTAAGGTGCATATACTGCCACCAACTGTACCAGAGTGTGAGGCCAGTCACAGCCCACCCAATTCATGTCCATCCAACTCCCCACCCTAAGAAATGAAAATACTACCCAAAACCCCCCAACTTCAGCAACCTATCCCTTTGAGACACATTATCCACCACAATAAGTACCCTATCACCACTCAAACACTGTGTATCTTTCACCCTCCCAAGCTGTTCATTAATCGCGGCTGTGAGTAAGACCGGGTGCAACACCCTACCTGTTGGGGCTTCAAAAACTACCAACACCTTATATCCCTGTTCCACATCTCCCCGTGCCGGCCCTTCATCCTCACCCGAACTACTCACCACTCTTTCTTCCGTGCACGCTTCTTCCTCTGTACATAAGGTGAATACTCAAAACTTACCCCCACACCAGCAACACCCACACTCCCATCCGAACTCCCCTCCATGCCGACTTCATTCCCGGTACAGCTGTTGTGACCCGCCACTACAACGGCAGCCAGACTGCCGCCCCTCGTAACATCCTCGCATTAATCGCATGAAATTCTCGAAGTTCCGCCCTCTCTTGCTCCAACTCGGCGGCAGTGGATCCTTACGAGGACATCATGTCTCCAACCTCTTTGATCCACTGTAACCCTGTACAGATTTGAAACAAACACGCCGATTCTGTACAACCAATGATCCTTCTTCTTTTCGACACCCCGATCATCTTCCTCTTTGGAGTACTGGTGGATCGCAACCAACTGTAATGGAGCATACACCGCCACCTACTGTAACGGAGTGTGAGGCCGGTCACGGCCACCCACCTCTATATCCTCTTACCCACACCCGTAGCCTTGAGAAAGTACACCACTCCCACCCCCCAACACCCTCCCATTCCCCACTTCATCCCCTCCCTCCTGATCAGACAATACAACCTTTCCCTTTCCTCATCATACTTCTCGCAATACAACACCACATGCTCCACCGTTTCCTCCACCAGACACCCCTCACACAATCCGGTTTCATGCCTCCCCATCATCCTCAACTTGTATTCAGTTCTGTATGTCCAAACCTCATCCTACACCATACTACATCCTCCCTCAGACACCCCCTATACACCCCTTCCACCCTAACAGTTTTCTGAATCCCATAATATCCCCTCCCTCTCCTACACTCATCCCACTGTTTCTGCCAGCATTCCAACCCCACCCTTTATCATTGCTTTCATCTCTCCCCACCCATATGGTATCCTCACATCCACTTCCTCCTTTCGTGATCCACTCTTCACCACCCTATCCACCTCTTCATTACCCTCAACCCTGACATGTGCTGACACTCAACAGAACAAAACCACCACCCCCATCCTCTCCAACCCCAACAACAGCACCATCAGCTCCACCATCAAATCCCCCCTCTGACCTACTTGACTTTACACTACTCAACACAGCAGCTGAGTCCGTACACACCACCACCCTATGTGGCCTAACCTCCTCCACCCAACACAGACCCAAAATCAACGCCATCATGTCAGCAGTATATACTGACACATGATCCGTCATCCTCTTACCAATCCTTACTCCAAACTACGGCACAAACACCCCAGCCCCTACCTTTCCACTAACTGGGTCCTTCGACCCACCTGTAAACACCCTTAGAAAGCCACCTTACCCTTCACTCAAATACCTTTCCACACTACCACCAATACAACTAGCATCCCACCCATTCTTACGCTCCAACATCCTCACATCGACACCCCGATCAGCTCTCAGCTCTGTCCTTTTGTAGTCTCTCAGAGTCTCACTCTGAGTCCTTAACCGGGGTCAGGGGCGCCCAATCACCACCTCCTCAGAGTCCACCCCTCACCCAATTTAATCACACTATGTTAAATAGTCTGCAGTTTTGGCCACTGGTTACGGGTTTGTGGTTTAATTGAGCTAAAAATGGTCCATGAATATTGTGTGCCCCATGACTTCAAACCCCGGTCTTTCCTTTATTATTTAATGGGTAACTATGGTATTGTGATTCTACCTTAGTTTATGCACATTAAAACAGCATACACACCCAGCCCAAAAAGGGGACATTAAGGATTGTTAATTGCAAGTTTCAGACTGTATCATTCAAGTGATTGTGTGAGGGTGAGTATATTGCGCTGATAGCCTTCTCAATTCATTGTAATACATTGCATTGTTAATAAAGTTTCGTTTACCAATTTAAAATGAGGTTGCCATGGCAACACATGTTGTCGGAGTACTCGATAGCTTTATTGTAACAGTGAAAGTTACAACGAAAACATGGCAAAGAATAAGGTAGACAATCCCATAAATGAAAATGCATACTGTGTAGGCAACTTGAACGCATGTTAAACTAGTTCTGTTATCTTTGTTACCGGAAAGCTTTAGCTACTGAACAAGAGATGCCGTAAGGGCAGCTTAGCCAGTGAGTTGGCTACAGTTAACATGTCTTCGCCTTATGTCAGCAAAGACCCTCGCGTCCTGACTGACGGTCTAGTTGTGTTACTTTTATTAATCGATCGCTTTATTTTGTAGTCCAACTGTCGCATGTCCACGCTATTGTTAAAGAGTACTGTAGCTAAACTCATTAATTGTTTTACCACCACAGGCTGCTGCTGGATACAAGGGTCCATATCAAAAAAGAAGAGAGTGGTGAGTGTAAATATGGTTGTTAACCAGCTGGACATAGTTACCCTGTAACTGTGATTGAACTGTTTCGGTTTTTCGTTTGTAAACTTTCCAGGTCATTGCAAAGTAGGTAGCTAGTTAATGAAAAAACGTGGTAAGTTTCCAAGACAAGCAGCAGTTGAGTGTTTGGCAGGGTGTCTTGTCATAAAATTGGGGACATTAATGGTATACCTTAACCACGGCTGTCTTACAGTAATATGAAAGTTGGTTTGGGAACTGGCACGTTCCCATTGACAAACATTGTGGAAACAAAACTCCATGTACTCATTGCAATTCATGTACAAATGGCAAAATATGCACTGCATAGTGTAGGGATTAATTGTCCCAAACATATTTTTCAGATTTTTTAGATATACAGTTTACAGTACAGCTTTTTTAAGCTGTTCACTGAAAGAGCGATTTGTTCCATTCTCACTGCACAAAATTCTACAGTATGCTTTCAGAGGCCTAAATATTAAGACCATATGTCATAATGAATTACCTTCATGAACGTACTGTGCGTCAAAGTTAATAACAATATGGTTAATAATAACACCAATTTTGACAGCATATTTTGTTGTTCAAATTCAACAGTGGATAGCTATTACTAAAACAGAAGTGTATTTTGCTTGCTAATGAATGTTTTCAAGCAGAAGAACATGTACATGTAAAAATGTGCAGACAATGTATTAAATTAATCAATGTATTTTCTTTTATAAAATATTTTAAATGTATTGGGTGTGACTCACCATAACTGCCAACTCGCAGTGCCCGCGAGACACGCATTTGATTGGTTTTGCACACTCACATGTCAATGTGAAACCAATTAAATGCGCCTCTCGCGGGTGTGGTATTTTGTAGGAGATTTTTTAAACATAGCCTGGTAATGGATACAACTAAAATCTCTGTCTAACTCCACAGTGAAGGAAGGAGCAGTGTTCGTTACAAATGTTGCCTTACAAACACCATTCAGGATGTCTTGCGACAAAGACCAGGATGGATGGAAGTCAGAGAGTGAGTTGTGCAATGTGTGGACACAATGACTTAGCCAGAATCTAATAGAAAGGTTTGTTTTTTACTATACTTGTCAGGACCTACATCTGTGCTCATAAGTTTGTATACCCTTGCAGCAATTGTGAAATCTCAGCATTGATTTTGACAATATGATAGTTCATGCAAAAAAGGTAACTGTTATGTAAGGTTAGTGATCATATGAAGCCATTAATTATCACACAGCTGTTTGACTCCTTTGTATTCACTGAGCAGGTTAGATACTTACTGAGCCATGGGAAGCAGAAAAGAACTGGCAAATGACCTGCTTAATATGGTACTGGAACTGCAAAAAATTTGGAAATGGATAAAAAAAAGATATCCAAAGCCTTGAAAATGCTGGTCAGTACTGTTTAACCACTTATTAAGAAGTGGAAGATTCTGGGATCACTTGAAACCAAGCCAAGGTCAGGTAGACCAAGAAAGATTTCAGCCAAAACTGCCAGAAGAATTGTTGAGCATACAAAGAAAAACCCATAGGTAACCCCTAGAGACATACACGCGGCTCTGGGAAAAGATGGCGTGGTTGTTTCAAGGAGCACAATATGATGATACTTGAACAAGAAGGAGCTGCATGGTCAAGTTGCCAGAAAGAAGCCTTTACTGTGCCAGTGCCACAGTGCCAGGGTAACAAACAAATTATTGACCGTTTTGAATTCCACCGCACGCTCTCCGTTGTGCAATCTATTTTCTGAACTGTTCTTGGGTGCACCTCTGCTACTCTCAAGTCATAAATTGTCACAACCACC
Organism: Umbra pygmaea; assembly: GCA_016801145.1. Taxonomy (NCBI): domain Eukaryota; kingdom Metazoa; phylum Chordata; class Actinopteri; order Esociformes; family Umbridae; genus Umbra; species Umbra pygmaea. The sequence continues at coordinate 11,184 of JACXGM010005715.1, forward strand.
ACTGACAAAAGAAAATACTGTGCAGCCATCTTTATCGACCTGGCCAAGGCTCAGAGCATCCTTATTGGCAGACTCAATAGCTTTGGTTTCTCGAACGAGAACTAAATTGGTTCACCAATTACTTCTCTGATAGGGTCCAATGTGTTAAAGCTGAAGGTCTGTTGTCCAGACCTCTGGCTTTCTCTATGGTGGTGCCACAGGGTTCGATTCTTGGGCTGACACTATTCTGTGTATATCAATGATGTCACTCATGCCGCTGGTGACTGATCCACCTCTATGCAGATTACACCATTTAATACACATCTGGCCCTACATTGGACTCTGTGCTAACAAATCTCCAAGAGCGCTTTGATGACATGCAACATCTGTAATAGTTACTGCTGGTTCTTCTAATAAAAAGGTGTCAGAATACACATTTCATTGTTATGACTGATCAATCTAATGCCCAATCGGTTAATTTCTATCAAAAACTTTATCTTTGGCTGCTCTGAAACATTTGACCGGTAGTATACATTAAAAGAAATCCCATTTTTTTTTGTTGCAGTGATGGAGAATGGGATTTTAACTGGTGTGATGTCGGATGGCTGAGAGAGAATTTTGACCACTCCTACATGGAAGAACATGTGAGGATATGCCACTTTCGCAATCATTATGAGGTCAGTCAGTGAAATGACAGATTAATCAGTAATACTTATGTGGAGCTACCTGTGTGCACTTGCAATGCATTTTTGCATATGGTTATGTACACTAATTAGATGACACAAATCTGTTGTAATATAACAAGTTACATACTGCAAAAGCAAGTAACAACATTTAGTTTTATAAGTATTGTCATAAAATTGTGTGGTGTTGGCTGTAAACTAACTGTTAATTAATGTAAGGATGTTGTGATTTTGAGGACTGACAGCTTTACATTGGTATACTTGCCAAATGATGTAGATCATCAACAGGAGGTTATGCTATGAGCATGAGCCAAAAATGTAAATCTTAGGAAACATAATTGAAACAATGTTGCTTGATATAGTTAAGGTATTTTGGGATACACACAAAAAATAATTTTATGTTTACATTTAATACATAATTAATTAAATTGGATTTAGTAGCCAATGATTAACTACCGTACAGTGTAGGGGATCCTTGTCCCATCTAAATTACTTTTTCATATTTCTGAATATCAAGAAACAGTTTTTTTACAGCATTTGTAAGCTGATTATTGAAAGAGAAATTAGTTACATTCCCACTGGTGTGAAAGCCTGCCCCTTTAAATGGCTGTTTCAATGAATGCAAACCAAAGGTGCTGGAGCAATAACACCTTGTGCTCAGGACAATTATAGACCACTCTACTTTAAAGTGTGCACTTTTGTCACAACAAAATTGTATTTTTCTTTTCTGTACCATCATAAACCACCTTGAATTTTATTTGATAGAATTTGCCAGTACTTGCAACCGGCTTCTATAGATCCAGATTAAAGTGGAATAGCTACAGCAGTGAGATCTTAAGTAATTAATAGTTATTCTTTAGGCATCAATAGGTATTTACTGTAGGCTATCATTAATAAAAAATCTAAACCTTAGCATTTTGCCTTTCACATCATTACTAACATTTCCATGGTGTTTTTACTAATTATTAATCTTAATTTTCTTTGTGATGCAGCTAACACGCAAGAACCTAATGGTGAAAAACCTAAAGAGGTATCGCAAAACACTTGAGAGGGAAACTGGCCGAATTGAAGCAGCAAAATGTGACTTTTTTCCTAGAACCTTTGAACTGCCAAGTGAATACCACCTTTTTGTGGAAGAATTCAAACGGAGCCCGGGGAGCACCTGGATAATGAAACCGGTGAGGACATGCAGTTGTTGTTTTATTACTTTTAATGTATAACCTATCCTTGTTAAAGCTTAATTTAAATCTATTCCCATCAAGATACAGTGAGATCTGGTTTTCCAGCCATGGTAGCTATAGTAATGGGTAACTGGGCTTGCCCAGCATGGAGGGCGGTGCAACTGGTCAGCAGCAACTGGGTTTTGTTGAGTTAGTCATTGAAATGTGTTGCATTGTGCCCAGGTGGCGCATGTGTGCCTGAATTTAAGCTCAATTAAGGTAGAAGAGATTGCAATCCTTCTGGCGCATAAGAATTCTGGTATACACTTTGCAGTTAACTGAACAGCTTGATAAGAAACGAAACAGCATTGGATGTGCTTCAAATGACACATACAGACATGGCCTAAAATATTGGTACATTCTTGCTTAGAAAAATAAATCACAATTTCCTCAAAACTAATTAGAAATTGGCAAACACATTTGGCACCACCATTCTCTATAGTGCTTACAGAAACATCAAGCTCTTTAAGGTCAGGGCACAGACAGCTCCTAAGTCAGCGCTCTGATGTGAAAGCAATTAGAACCTCCCTCGAGCATATCATCTAGAGTCTGGATTTTCAGCGATTCAACCAAAAGAATCGCTAGTCGCTACTCGCTAACAGTTGGTGGTCCCAAAAACACAGCCTGAGGCTCAGCCTGAGCGATCAGAGGTACTGGACTCCAGGCGAGCGCATGCAGTACAATCTGTGCAGTGTGCCTTTGCCTTTAGAGATTATTTTGTAACTCTATTAGACGTTGCCGGATGGTCAAGTGCACTCACATGCTTCCTTCAAACACACATTTCTGAACTGTCACTTTTTTACTAACATTGTCACACCCCATCTATATTTAGAGCGGCATAACCAGCTGTTTAGAACTGCACGTTCCATTAACATCACTTCTTCTGGATGTATTTTTTTTAATTAAAAAAAAAGGAAAAAAAAAAAAGGGAAAATCTCTGCTGTTTCTTCACTGATATTTGTAGGTGTTCATCCACACCCCATTTGCCATGTTAACCATACTAAGACAGTACACTCTCGCTAAGTGTGCATTTTAGTTTCCCTGTTATAATGTACCATTAGGGAACCATGGTGGAATCTTTAGGAATTCATTCAGCGCTCTGTTTTTGTAACTGAGGAAGGCACTTTTTGTCTTTCACCCATTGCTATACTAGCATAACATTTGCCTGGCTGTTGAATTAGCTAACTACATTATCCCTGAGAACTAAAATAACTAAATATCTATAGCAAATGTTAAAACTATTTAAAAAGCTGCAATAATGAAATTGTATAAATATGAAGAAGGAATTAGGTTATAATATATCTAACTATAAGCAATAAAAATGGCTACTACTGTAGGCCTACTAAGGTGAAGAAGTTACAACTACCTTAAACTCAACGCTGCAACTGCTGACGTCCACTTTTATAGTAACCTTTGAGGAGGCTCCACCCCCACACATGTCGATGGGAGGGTACTTCATGCAGAACTCCTCCCTTGAGTGATGGAGTACTCCTTTTAGTTGTTCTTACGTCACAATTGCAATGGCAGTTTTTAAACACGGAGGTAGCAAAGAGGTTTAGTTTGTACTAAATGTGTAACGAACTGTCAAAATAAGGACCAGAATGCATGTGTTTCACTATAATTATCAAGAAAATATCATGTTTCCAGTGTAAACAAAAAAGTTTACCCTTTAAACACATCTGCACACAGGGAGTCGCTGGAGAGCGATGTGGCAAGGTACACTAGTCTGACTTCTCTCTTATCCAGGCAGCGTTGGACCCATTTGCCCCATGCTGGGGCTCCAGGCATAGTCGGAAATCCCGTGACCAGGATCGAACTCTGGCCACTGTAGCGGCCTTTATTTTCCAGTCTTTATTTTCTAAATAAAAAATGTAAACTAAGATCTGCAATGTAAACTTACTTTAGGGCAATGCTGCAAATATATTTTTCCTTTATGAGGTAGTTAATCTCTCTCTGTTTTTCTTCAGGTTGCAAGATCTCAGGGAAAGGGCATTTTCTTATTTCGGAAACTAAAAGACATCATGGACTGGAAAAAGGTGAAATAAGGCGGTAATATTTAGAACCAGGTAGCCATGTAATTAAAGTGTTGGGTCAGTATCCAAAAGTTTTATGGCTTAAATTTGAGTCTGTGGTTGTTCTACAGTAGTCCTGGTTGCTTTAGATCACTGTCTCTTAAATTACTTGAATGTTAAATGTGTATGTCACAAAATTTTGTCAATTTTTTTTGCCCTAGCCCATTTGTAGATTAACTCCATCTTTTCACAATAGTCTATACTTTTATGCTCAGTTCAAAAGTAAATACTCATTGTGTGCAGTGCAGACTGGAAACATAAGGAATGTATATTCAAGTTTACACAATGCTTTACTGTCTATATACAGTACATGGTGTGGCAGGGTAGCTTAGTTTTTAGGAGTTTTGGGCTAGTTAATTAATGGTTGCTGGTTCTTATCCCAGGTTGACAAAATGAAAATGCTTGTCATTCTGTCCCTCAACCTAAAATCACCCCCAGGCTGTTGTAGGCTTTTACATAGTAAGGGTACAGGAAACTAAATAGGTATCTGAGCAGGAATGCAACAGTATGCATCTGCTTTAGTATTTGTAACTTTCTGGCTGATCTGTAAGCTACACTCACCTAAAGGATTATTAGGAACACCATACTAACTGTGTTTGACCCACTTTTGCCTTCAGAACTGTGACATGGTGCATTATCCTGATGGAAGTAGCCATCAGAGGATGGGTACATGGTGGCCATAAAGGGATGGACATGGTCAGAAACAATGCTCAGGTAGGCCGTGGCATATAAATTATGCCCAATTGGCACTAAGGGGCCTAAAGTGTGCCAAGAAAACATCCCCCAAACCATTACACCACCACCACCAGCCTGCACACTGGTAACAAGGCATAATGGATCCATGTTGTCATTCTGTTTATGCCAAATTCGACTCTACCATCTGAATGTCTCAACAGAAATCGAGACTCATCAGACCAGTCAACATTTTTCCAGTCTTCAACTGTCCGATTTTGGTGAGCTCTTACAAATTGTAGCCTCTTTTTCCAATTCGTAGTGGATATGAGTGGTACCCGGTGGAGTCTTCTGCTGTTGTAGCCCATCCGCCTCAAGGTTGTGCATGTTGTGGCTTCACAAATGCTTTGCTGCATACCTCGGTTGTAACGAGTGGTTATTTCAGTCAAAGTTGCCCTTCTATCAGCTTAAGCAGTCGGCCCATTCTCCTCTGACCTCTAGCATCAACAAGGCATTTTCGCCCACAGGACTGCCGCATACTGGAGGTTTTTCCCTTTTCACACCATTCTTTGTAAACCCTAGAAATGGTTGTGCGTGAAAATCCAAATAACTGAGCAGATTGTGAAATACTCAGACCGGCCTGTCTGGCACCAACAACCATGCCACGCTCAAAATTGCTTAAATCACCTTTCCCATTCTGACATTCAGTTTGGAGTTCAAGAGATTGTCTTGACCAGGACCACACCCCTAAATGCATTGAAGCAACTGCCATGTGATTGGTTGAGTAGATAATTGCATTAAGGAGAAATTGAATGAGTGTTCCTAATAATCCTTTAGGTGAGTGTATATTGTAGAGTGTATGTATATAAAGTTTCATGTTTACAACATTGGTAAAATGTAATTGAGGACCTCCCAGTGTATGTGTCTGTTTTTCCAGGATGGGAGTCGTTCAGAGGAGCAGAGAGATGAGACTCAAGTGGAGAGCTACGTTGCACAGCGCTACATAGAAAATCCTTACCTTATTAGTGGTGCATTACACAAGTTTGATTATAGCTCTATGTTTGAAGGAAATCATGACATTTATTACATTACTATTATCTATTGCTCAGCTCTGACATGCAATAATTCTGATAATAATTTTTTATAGGGAGAAAATTTGACTTGAGGGTTTATGTGTTGGTTACATCAGTAAGTTCAGATCTCCTCAATCACTTAACAAATCATAATCAAAATCATACAATTAATCTATTTGGGTAGGTCATTCATTGTTAGTGACACTTCAGGATTAAAATAAATAACATATTTCAACTGAGAGAATCAACCCATTCTATTAAATACACATTGAATATTTGTGTTTTTTGATCAGTATATCCCACTGAAGGCATGGCTATATCGAGATGGCTTTGCCCGGTTCTCTAGCACACGATTCTCTCTCACCAGCATTGACGACCAATGTATCCTTTTCATTACATCCTAGTTATTTGAGCCAATTTAAACAACAACAATTGTCATGACAACGATTTACATTTAACAACATTTACACAATTGGTAAATACAGTTCTATTTAGACTTGTGTTGAGAAAGCTCTCACAAAAAGCTTGCCAATGAGAAGTTGGCAGGATCACGACAGATATGGAGTACTACTGTAGATACTAGACAATGTCTCCTTAACTTCTCTCTTAAGATATCCATCTCACCAATGTGGCAGTGCAAAAAACAGCACCAGATTATGACCCTGAAAAGGTATGTCGATTTTCTTAAACTCACTATTTTGATGGTATCCAACATTAGATGTTTGTTTTTCTAAGGCCAGGAGTCAACATTATCAATGTCTTGGCCATTTATCGGTCTATGCCCTCTTCTTTGTGTAGGGCTGTAAGTGGCAGATAAAGCAGCTTCGTAGGTACCTGACTGCCAGGCACGGCACAGACACTGTGGAGGCTCTGTTTAAGGACATGGACAACATATTTGTCCGTAGCCTGCTGAGTGTGCAGAAAGTCATCATCAACGACAAGCATTGCTTCGAGCTTTATGGCTATGACATCCTACTGGATCAGGATCTCAAACCGTAAGTCACACCCGCCCTTTATTCCACAACAACTATTTACCCATTGAATTGCTTTAAATCTGCAGTTTATGCAGCAAGTTTATGTAGCAATGTCAGGATGTGACAGATTCTGTATTAATTAGTATTAGTTATAAACAAACTTCAAAATTGAAGCAAAACAGTGTTAACATATTGTTAAGCAATAGGAATCTAAAACTTGGCAGTAAAATATTTAATTCAAGGCACACATGTAGATTTACAGTTAAAAAAAGCCTTTAATGTGCAGGCCGAAGACTAGTACATAAACACATAACGCGTTTCGGCTTGTGCCTTCATCAGGATGTGTAGTGTTAACAAATTGTTTCGAATTGGATTCCTTTTATATAAAATGAACTCTACATACAGTATACTGTATTTTCTGGGTATAACATCATTGAAAATTGAATGATGTACGGTAAAAAAGGCTGTATAAAATCTAAAAGGTGGGAAAAGGGTTTGGGGCAAAGCTGGACAGCTACAGAACTTGCATCCAAAGATCTACAATTAGACATTACCTCCATGCAACTAGTCTAATTTGGAAGGGTTGCAAGAAAACAAGTCTTATAAAAGAGCAACTAACAATGAGGGCATTAGCACTTAGATTGGGACCAGGTGCTACAGTCACATTACATGAAATAGGAGGCGGTTTAGCCAGGCACACTAGTGTTGTTTTTGGCAACCAATGAAGAAACAAAGCTCATATCTCCTGTACACACCTACCAGTCATAACATTATGACCACCTGACTAATATTGTGTAGGTCCCCCTTATACCGCTAAAAAAGCAGCCCCATACACAACAAACTGTGATTCACTGTGTTCTGACATATTTCTATCAGAACCAGCATTAACTTTTTCAGCAATTTGAGATTCAGTTCATGGACAGATAAGTCCTGACATTTTCCTTTAGAATTTGCTGGTATAATTCAGAATTCATTGTTCCATCAATGATGGCAAGCCATCCTGGCCCAGATGCAGCAAAACAGACCCAAACCATGATTCTACCACCAGCATATTTCACAGATGAAATAAGGTTATTATTAATTAACAAACTGAGACCAAACTGAGACCAAAATCTCTTATACGGTTGTGCCCTGCAATACAACAAAATAAAATAGCATAAGAACAGAAGCCAAGAAACTAAAACAGAATAGAAAGGAAATGTAACAGACATTTAAATATGCTTACAGGAACTAAAACCTCTAGCTTAAGTTTGCTCGTAATATCATTCCATGAATGTGCGGCATGGTATTCAAATGTATTCTTACCCAACTCGAACCCGTGGTATTTCTAGTAGTAAAAAGTCCTGAGCCTGATATAATATTACACCATTGAATTTTTTCATTTCAATATCTAGGCAGTTTCTGTAAAACAGCCTTGTAAACAAACAACAACCAATGTCTGGACCTTCTAAAATAGAGTCCCAGCCAACTGCACTGTATAGTAAGCAGTGAAGCAGCAAACTTTGTGGAGACCAATACTTGTGTTATTCTCAACTTTTGACCATGACTGTACAATTTATTTTCAATGCTGAGGACAGACATTATTTTGTCCTATAAAAAATGCCAATTTTCACTTTCAGCTTTCTCACCAGCTCAGTAATGTGTATTAAGAGATTATCATTCAACCAAATACCCAGGTATTTATGAGGGGACACGTTCTACTACATAGCCATCTACTATAGTAATGTTAAGGCTGTCCAATTGTAGAGTTTTGGACAGGTCAATAAATAGTGCAACACAGTTTAACTTACTATCAACAGCTTTAACAATATTATTTACCCTGGTCTGAACCTGGACTGATATTTATTTAGAATGCAGTTGTCTACATTTACTAGTGACTCCAATATTTTTGCGAGACAATTTAGAGATGGGTCTATATCTCTAACCAGCAGCCCTGGATCATGAGGCATTTTCTCAAAAAGGTTGCCTGCTGCATCAGTGATTATTAAAGGCACTAACATTGTCAGTAAGGAATCTAGTGTCACCACAACACCTGTTTTGGCAGGGTTGTGTACATATTGTTTAGTGATTTTGCTAGTTTCCAAAACTTCTGCTGGATTTCCATAACAATCATTTAGAGTAGTCACATAGTAATCAGATTTTGCCTTCCTAATAAGTCAGGTTTCTCAGCTGCCTGAAAATTAGCCAGTCAGAGCTAGAATCTGTTACTCTAGCCTTAGCCCATGCCACATCACTCTACAATCACCTAACATAATAGGTGGATGATATACTACAACAATTGTTATTTTACTGTTAGCATTAAGTCTTACACAAGATACTAACACCTCAAATAGTTTAGGAATGGAAACACTTTATCAGCTCAATGGAATGGAGATTTTGGACAAATGGAAAACCACCACCACCTCTACTCATCCAATCAGCTCTACACACACTGTCTAAAGCAGAATAAGAACCCACTATTTACTTAAATAACCACATTTCAGGCAAAACAAATCAGGAATATCCTGAGAAACTAAGATCTTAATAAAATCCCTATTAGGTAATACTACCTAAGTTTAAATGTACAAACCTAAGTTCCATACGGTTTAAAAAAGGTTTCATCAAATCTCTCACATTTACCCCACTGTGCCTAAGAATACATCTTGTTGAGGTCTGTCCCATTCTTTTAGACAGACGTGGAATGTGAAATGCAACACTTTGTAAACACAGATCCTGAGTATAAGTCTCCACAGGTGCAAAGTGTCAAGCATCGAAGGTTCTACAGGAGGCTAGAGTCAGTGACACGTTGGTTGAGCAAGATGGAGCCATACCTGTTAAGATGAAGGTTATCTCAGAGAAAAAGCTCTGGCCGGTCTTTAAAAGCTGCAAACTTATTATGCTGGAATCCAGCTTTCTCCTTGCAATCCTGCCATACACACCATTGTTGTTCAGTGTTCTCCTGATGGTGGACTCATGATCATTGACATTAGCCAATGTGAGAGAGGCCTTTAGTTACTTAGACTGGGTCCCTTTGTGACCTCGTAGACTATTACACACCTTGTTATTGGAGTGATCTTGGTTGGTCGACCACTCCTGGTGAGGTTAACAATGGTCTTCAGTGTCCTCCATTTGTAAACAATCTGTCTGACTGTGGATCCATGGTACACTTCCACAAACGTGTTGTGAATATCAGACTAATAGATCCCTGTTCATTAAATAAAAAAGCGTGCCCACTCACACCTGATTGTCATCGCATTGATTGAGAACACCTGACTTTAATTTCACCTTCAAATTAACTGCTTATCCTAGAGGTTTATTTACTTTTGCCACACAGATAATAGATCATTGTCCTCAATAAATAAATGACCAAGTATAATTTTTTTCTCATTTGTTGAATTGGGTTCTCTTTATCTATTTTAGAAAAATCTGATGTTGTCTTGGGTCATATTTATGCAGAAATATAGAAAGTTCTGAAGGGTTCACAAACTTTCAAGCACCAGTGGGAGTATTGTGTTCAATGTATCTTCAACGAACCACCTCCACAAATGTCTTGTCATACTGACCAAGCTCACTTTATGAGCTCCATTGACCAGCCCAGACCACTAGAACATGGCCAGCACCATCCAGAATCCATGTATACATCCCACCTACACACTTACACCACCAGTGTCGAGACCCTAAAACAACCCAACATCCGCCCCATGTCCATATGTTGTCCCTGTTCATTCAGGTTTTTTCCATCCATTCTGGTAGTATAATCCAGACATTAAAGTCATTTTCATGATCCGTAATAATGTTTGGCCTATTCAGTTATAATTGGAAAACACATGCAACTTTCACATGAAAAACTTTGATAGCAATGCAATATTAGCATGAACAATTAAATCATGTTAGGCAACTGCAAATTTGTGTCTCACCACAGGTGGCTGATAGAGGTGAATGCCTCTCCATCACTCTGTGCCAGCAGCCAGGAGGACTATGAGATGAAGTGTAATCTGCTGGAAGACACCTTACACGTTGTGGACATGGAGGGAAGGTGATGAGCAGGACAAGGATATTTCACCCACAGCCAACTCATCTGTATGAGATATATTTGGCTACACAAAGCAATTTGTCAAGTCTTCCCCCACCATGCTCACCCTTGATAATTAGGCAAAGTGAAATGTAGCCCATTAGAACACACATTTCAATTTATGACATGATATACACTATGTAGCCCAAATTATGTGGACACGCCTACTAATGGCTGAGTAGGGATAATGTAATAAAGTCTGGGTCTGTTTCTAGGGTTTGGGCTATGCCCCTTAGTTCCAATGATGGGTCATCTTAATGCCACAAGATACAAAGGCACTGTAGACAGTTGGGTGCTTCCATGTTTGTGGCAACAGTTTGGGGAAGACCTTTTCCTTTTCCAGCATGCCCCCTGTGCACAAAGCCTAGTCTGTAAAAATATGGTTCAACAGATTTTGTGTGGATGAACTTGGCCTGCACAGAGCCCTGACCCCAACCCCATTGAACACCTTTGGGATTATTTGGAATGGCAAATGCTACCCATGCCTCCTCTTCCAATGTCAGTGCGTCAGGTGTCCACATACTTTTGGTCACATAGTGTATATTGGAGCTTACATTTCAGATTTCAGGGCCAAAGCATTGTAGTTGCTTTTAAGATTGATCAGTTACTCATCTCAATTGGAAATAAAAATATATTAACAAGGAGCAATATTTTATTTTCAAATCAATGGCAAAAAACGAATTAATATCAGGCTTTATTATTGTTGTTGTTACTACTAAAACTACAGTTCATTTAAGCACTGAGTACTACAGAGAATCATTGTCCCCTTTCAATAATTTTCTCTTAAAAACATGTTATACAAGTAGGTTTGCCATTGGTTATGCCAATCTACGAGTTAACCATGTAAATAACATTACACAGAAGTTTAAGATTGGAAAGAGGGCCAGATTTACAAGAGCATGTTTTGCAGCACGATGGAAAGAGGTCTTGTTGCGAAACAAGAAACTGATTCTGTATTTGATTTTAGTACGAATGTGTGTAAGGAAATACACCCGTGGCCTGCTCTAAAGCCGGATTGCACAGGAGAGTACAGTCAAAATGGCTGTTTATTTACCTGACATTCAAACATTTTTGATAAAAGCAGCTGAATGGAAATCGGTCAATAAATATATAATGTATTGTAGATATTATTCATTTCTCTCTTTAGGTTGACCGGTAAAGAGAAAAGGGTTGGTGGCTATGACCTGATGTGGAATGATGGACCAGTCTACAGAGAAGATGCCAGCTTTGAGACACTGGGCAGCTCCTGTTTCACTGCAAACACGCACCTTGGTAAGAGCGCATTAAATGTTAGTCATTATTACATCGGCTAAACACGTTTGCTTCTAACCCTACAGAGTAAGATCTTACTGTGTTTTAAGAACTGTTGTTTTTTAAACAGGCTGTGTAAATGACAGGAAAAAGCAACTCCGTCAGCTTCTAAAACCATTTCCAGGCAAGAAGAGGATATGACATACTACGTGAGAAATATGTAATTGGAATCAAGATGAAAGCAGTATACACATCAGCACTGAGGTGACAAAGTTTCAATCAATATCTAATAAACATTTTCTCTTGCCACCCGGCTGGTCTGGAGGTCACTCTTAACACCCAACAATTTCTCTTAATGGTTCAGTGCAAAACATATTTATTTCTATGCCATAAAAACAACTGCATTCAATATTTACAAAATATGAACCACAATCTTTCTGCGTGTCTGTGAGCATGTTTACAACAATTGTACTCCCTGATCCATGGCTTAGATACTTTACAATAACATTAAAGTGCATTTTCACACAGCACGACGTATTTGGCATTTAAATTAATCAAATCCACATAATAAAACACAAGAAATTGATAGACATTCATTAAACACAGAATAACTTAAAAAATATGCTGCAAACTTAGCTTTTTTTCCCCCTTGTAACAGCCTAAAATTAACATGACTGCATTTGAAATTGATCTACGATTGAGCAATCGTACAGCACAACTTAAATGAAAAACATTCTTTTTTTTGCTTCCTTTTCCAACTAACAATATCTAAACTGTAAACATAGCATTGTCAATGGCATGAGAATTGAACTGTGAAATGTATAGAACTATGGTATACAACATTTGAAAAATACACATTTACATTCATATGAAACATTACACCTTCACTCTTGAGCAAAATAAGCATCTAAGCCCAATGCAATGGGCTCTGTGCACAGCTCCACTACTTCCTGAACTTAAGGCAGCTCATTTGTTTCCTGTCTTACATTATTGGACAAACTGATTAATCCACTTGTGTTTGTCCAATAATGTAAGGCAGAAAATAAAAGAGCTGCCTTAAGTTCAGGAAGTAGTGGAGCTGTGCATAGAGCCTATACATAATAAATAGACAATGTCAGTTAATATCTTCAAACAAGAGAGCCCTTTAAGGCGCGATGTAAATACATATACTCCATTCTCGATTAACAAAAAATATTTGTCTGGATTCAAAATCACACTGAAAATTTAAGTAAATATTTGAAATCACAGGCTGTTAAAACTTGCTTGAATTTTATCACAGAAACTCGTAATTTGACTCAGTAGTGTGTATGGTCCCCACGTGCCTGTATGGGGCATCAGTGAGCTCCTGGACAGTCTGTGGCGCTATTTGGCGGCGTCAGATGCACCGATACATAAAGTCCAACCCAGAGTTTCTCAATTGGATTCGGGTCTGGGGTCATTGGCATCAATAACTGGCTACACACTCTGGCCACTGAGGCCGGGCATTGTCCTGCACCAGGAGGAACCCAGGGTCCACTGCACCAGCATAAGGTCTGACGATGGGTCTGAGGATTTCATCCCGGTACCTAACAGCAGTCAGGGTACTGTTAACTAGCACACAGGTCTGTGCAAACCTCCAAGGACATGCCTCCCCAGACCATCACTGACCCACCGCTAAACCAGTCATGCTGGATGATGTAGCAGGCAGCATAGTGTTCACCACAGCACCTACAGACACTTTCACGCCTGTCACATGTACTCAGTGTGACCCTGCTCTCATCTGTAAAGAGAACGGGGCGCCAGTGGCGAACCTGCCAATTCTGGTGTTCTCTGGGGAATGCCAATCGAGCTGCACAGTCCTGGGCTGTGTGTACAGGTCCCACTAGGGGATGTTGGGCCCTCATGCCACCCTTATGTTACCCTGTTTCTAATCCGAGCAAGCGGGAATTCAATTTACTTTCCTTTTTATGCACTTTGCCCTGAGTGCGTTATTTTACATTCAATTTAAATGGGCATTGTGTAGAATTTCACCAGCTCTACTTTATTTTCGGTTGGCCAATATACAAAAGCTTTAAAAACTGTATTTAATATTGAAAATATCTCAAAAAGCAATTCAGATGGGACAATTATTTGAACATGAATTGCAATGAGGAAATTAAAGTTTTGCTTCAACATTGTTTATATGGGCTTCCTTATTATCTGCAGGTTAGACTGTGCTTTTGTGAGTAATAAATGCACTGCCTATTGTAGGGAATAATTCTTCCATCTAAATCACTTTTTTATATTGTTTAAATATCAAATATCAGCTTTCAAAGGAGGTGGAAGAGGTATCTACGTGTGCACTGTATTCTGACCATGAGTCAGTGCCTTCATAATTGCAGTACCTTTCTCTTTCATGGAAACTATACAGGTTTGAGCAAACTACCCGATTAAAGAGTAAGAACATTTTTTTCATATCCATTTAGAAATACAGTAGATACAGGGATTGTACATATGGTAATTGCCAGTTCTATTGTCCCTTATAAATGCTGGACATAATGGAGAGAACATTAAACATATGAGAGAAAACTAAAGGATATCACATTTCCCATAATGATTGCATACGTTTTCCACTGTGGCACACCAGTAACCTCCAGAGGTCACATTGAATAGTCCACCATTATGGAAATAGTGTTAAAGTACATGATCTCAGATTAAATATATATGTTTAAGGTTGGCCCCTAGTATGGCAGAGCGCTTATGGAAACAACCACAGCATGAAGACCAAGAAGCTTTCAAAACATGTCTGAGAGAAGGTTCTGGAAGAGCACTAGTTGGGCTAAATACCAGAGGGTATCCATAACATAATGCTCTGGAAAGAAATTCAGACCACCAACTTTTTCTCTGACCAACCCCATACCCCTGACACAATTTTTACAATAGTCCAGACCTACTGTTATGTACACTTGCTAGCTACATGTTTTTTATTATTATTATTATTATACAGATTTCTTTAAATGAAAGTGCACTCTAGAAAATGGCACTGCTAGGACTGCCTAAAGCGGTGACCAGGCAATGAGAATCATGGTCAGAGAAGCAGGTGTCAGGGCTGTTGTGTCAAAATAATTATAGTTAAAAAGGTACATTGTATTTAAAGGGGTGGTTTTAGTTAAATCTACAGAAAACTACATTACATTCAGTAAGAGGGAGTGTTTTCAGCAGTTGAATTCCATTTCAGAATGTGCTATAGACGTGCTATCAGAATATGGGATGCACAAAAGCCTGTTACACATCTTCATAAGACACTTAATACAGTTACACTTAAGGCACCAAAGAGATTTGTACATCAATAGCAACATCAAATAAATAGAGAATTAAGTAACACATACATTCCATCAACAAAACCAAATGCAATATGTTGATGAATATAGCTAATACGAGTTAACATCTACGGAGGGGGGTAGCATTAGGTTAGTATATTTGTTTACTAAATTATTTATAGTTGACTAATACAAGGCCTACGCCTATGTTTTGTCTACCTTTTTTACATCAATAGCCTGGACTGACAGAATTGTATATATGGTGATACGTGCCTTGAGCCATAGTGATCAGTTTGCGTAAAAGCATTGATTTGATTAAACTCTAAAGGAAAAAATGTCAGGAGATAAATATTCAGCCTACAAATAAGTTAGAGGTAATTTTGCAAGCTCCATGTGAAAGCCTACATGTGTTGGCTCAACATAGAGATGCACTGATAGAATAGCCAGCGAGTGGAGTCGGACGATTTTAAAATAGGTGATCTGCAGTCATCTAACTAGATGCTAAAAGTAAATTTTTACCAATTTACTGGTTTATTTTTATCTCTTTACTGGCAAGGAATACCAAAATGTAATCTTTCCCTGTTTTAAGATGAAGTACAATATTGCGTAGCAATACATGCAATAAGGACGAATAGTAATTGTAGGATACAATACATAAACAAAATGGCCAATTATGTAAATCTATGCCCAGATAATCAAGATGAAGTAGTGTGATGGAAGGGTGATCAGCGCTGTGACAGGGGAGAACAACATGGTCAGCACCATGGACAGGGCCACCAGAGAAGCCTGCCCTCTGTCACGGGCAGAGCGCAGGAAAAAAGGAGAGTATTCTAAGACATTAGAGGGAGACGCCCTGGCACAGCTGTTCCCTAGAGTCTAATGAGGGAACTGTTGGTCTGTGACAAATAAAACAGAGGTTATGCTCTGTTTTTCTCCCCTCTACAGACTGAGAGGAATACGCCAAAGAACAAGGGGGCCGAAGCCGATGCAACCGAGGAAAAGTTACGCGGATCACGCCAGCAGCCTTTTAAGTTTACCATTTTGTCCCTTTGTGTTATAGTTGGAGCCGAACATTAAATGGCCTTCGGGTCTTTAACCCCATCTGAATGTGTCCTTGCCTCATTGCCACGCTACAGTAGCAGAACTTAAGGTTACTGAATAATTCAGTTTTTTTTTAATGCAATAATATACAGGTCTATCTTAAAATTGTTTTCAAGTAGGCTACAAGAACACGAGTACTGTAGCCATGTATAGGCAACAAAAGTGTATCTATTTCCAGAGTAGACAAATTTCAAATGTGTTTGATATTAGGAGAAAGGACAAGTTCATTACCACTATGTGACTTCAATGTACAGTATGTCTTTAATACTGCCTTTTTCCACCTAATTGCTCCATGTTCCAAACCTCCACACAGTGTTTTAATCTTTGAACTTTTAGGTAATTCTAAATAAAAATTATTATAACCTTTTCTATGACCTTTTGACTGGATTTGTGATATAGACCGCTGTTTGTCAAAAATATATAAAGCATAGTGGAGACTACCAGAGTTGTAAAGTACAAAGTAAAGATATTCGGCTGGGTTCACCTCTTTTGAAAGGCTCCTAATTAAAACAAATGACCAGGTTATGGGCGTTAACAACTAACTACTTACCCTCATTTATAATGTTTTTCTCTTTCAATCAATTTCATAGATCACTGGTTAGTTATGAAATCCTTTTATCTGATCATTTTGTTCTTCCTTAGGAACTTCCCAAAACTTGTGAACTAAGCTGAAACCAGAAAAGTACTTTTACTTTGTATTTTAAACAACTCTGGAGACCATACTTAACAAGGACATTTGGTTACTTTGCAACAAAGTGAACATTCTTTGATTTTCCATTGGTCTTGGCAGACAATGGTGGCTTGGAGACAGAGGGTGGCTCTTTAACGGTTCTTTTAACCCCACTGTAAGATACTTGACCTCTTGTTTCTGCTCTTTGCCAGTCTTTCTCTGCCCTCTTACTGGTGTTAACCTCTCTATTACTTCCAGAGCGAATTCGCTTCTCCACACCCACATCTGCCTTGATGGCTGTGAAGGACTCCTTACTCCCCTCTGCCTCCCCATTAGCTCTGGCGCGACCCTTCTTTACACCGGCCCGAACTTTACTGTTGATGCCCGGCTCCTGGGTGGATTTACGCACGTTGCCCACGGCCTGCATTTGTCTGAGGTGGCTCCTTCCTGCAGAGGGGCTACGTGGGGTCTGTCCTCCTCCCATCACCCTACCCTCAGAAGAAGGTACCCGGCTCTCACTGCTGCTTCTCTTTGGGGGAACTCCGGCCCTGGCTCGGCGCTCCAGCAGGGGACTTAGGCGCGAGTGGCGCTGGTAAGCATAGGAGGAGCAGCTCCCATTGCACAGAGGGTAGCGGATGTGGCAGTGGGGGCAGACCGGAAGGCGGGCAGCTTGCTGTGCCGCCGGCGAGGTGGGGTTGTTATGAGGGCCATACGGGAACGTCCGCTGACACTGCCGCAGGTCTTTCGGGGAGCTGAGGTGGCTGGAGGGTGCCGTGTGTGGGCGAGGGGAGTTGACAGCGGAGGGGGCAGGTGGGATGCCCAGGGATCGGGGACGAACCCCCGCAGCTCGGCAGGTCTCTTCCTGCACCGTCTGGATCTGAAGCCACTCCAGCTGCAGCAGCCTCTCCAGGTACTTCTCCAGGGGCCCCACGGGCTTGGGACGAGGTGCACCTCTGCCCTCTGTGTGGAGGAACACGGCCAGCTGACGGAGGCTCCAGGCATTGAAAGGAGGAGGCAGGAAGTCGGGGTAACTGTAGCTTACGATGTCGCTCGTGGTCCCGTGTGGCCCTGGGAAGGCTGGGGGAAAGTCGTTGGAGTTTATGACTTCCGCACGGAGGTTGAGATGTGGGGGTGAGCAGGGGGTGCAGGGGGAAGGGAGAACAGGCTGTCTCTCTGAGTCAGATAAATCACTGGCACTGTCTGTTTCATCCTCTTTCTGCTCAAATCTCCTGAGGGACTCCAGGGTAGGACAGTGACTGTGCGTGTGAGGCCGCATCGAGCCCTGACGGGGCCCAAGGATAGGGGAGAGGGGCAGAGAGAGAGCTCTCCGACTTTGGCTCAGGGCCCCACGGTTTTGATCCAACTCACCGCAGCATGGTGATGTTCGCTTCACGTCTTGCTTCTCTTCCTGTCTCTGTGTGGATGACTGCGGGTGTGATTTGCACTTCAAGCCTCCTTCTTCTTGAGGGCTGTGGAGAGTGTAAATGTTGTTAACATGTTTGCTATCGTTTTTAAAAAGGTTTCTCCTATGTCTTACCTCGGCAGTTTGCTCGTGTTTCGAATAGTGCCAGATTTGACTCTGCTTCCCTTTGAATGAAGGCCCTGTGGAGAAAATGTAGCATAAACTGATTAGGTTTTGGAAAATACAACCTGCTTAATGGTAATAGAGCCCATATAAACCAATCCACAATGACTTGACCTGCAGTCACTCACACTCTGGATGGTAGAAACAGGGCCCTTATCCTGACCAAGCCCTGGAAGTGCATATCTTAGCTGGACTCCTGCCTTCTTCACTTTGCTTGCTTTCTTTGAGCTGTTGAAACAACAACAGAGGGCATTGAGCCAAACGTCTATTGACATTATGTATTTTCCAGTCACTTAATTAAACTGCACCTACAGTTGTGCTCAAACGTTTCCAAACCCCTGGAGAATCGGTAATAGATGTACAATTTTTAAAGAAAACACAAGTGAGCAAGCAAAACGATTTGTTTTTATTTCCCATAGGACTCATATTCATCTATAGGTTATAACAGAATGGCCCAATCACAAAACAAAACATGGCAACAAAGAAAATAATTCAATGATCCCTGTTCATAAGTCTGCATACCCTCAGTTCTCAATACGGTGGTTTGCCCCCCTTAGCATCCATGACAGTGTGCAGTCGTTTGTGATAGTTGTCTATGAGGCCCCGAATTCTTGCAGGTGGTATAGTTGCCAATTTGTCTTGGCAAAATGCCTCCAGGTCATGCAAAGTCTTTGGTCGTCTTGCATGACCCGCACATTTGAGATCTCCCCAGCGTGGCTGGATGACATTACGGTCAGGAGAATGTGATGGCCACTCCAGAACCTTCACTTTTTTCTGCTGTAACCATTGGAGTGAACTTGGCCTTGTGCATTAGGGTCATCGCCGTGCTGGAAAGTCCAAGAGCGTCCCATGCACAGCTTTCATGCAGAAGAAGGCAAATTGTCTGCCAGTATTATCCGATAACATGCTGCATTCATCTTGTCTTATTTTTCACAGGGTTCCCTGTGTCTTTAGAGTTCACACACCCCCAAAACATCAGTGAGCCACCACCATGCTTCACAGTGGGGATGGGATTCTTTTCAGTATAGGCCTTGTTGACCCCTCTCCAAACATAACGCTTATGGTTGTGACCACAAAGCTCTATTCTGGTCTTGTCAGTCCAACTTACAGTGTGCCAGAAGCTGTGAGGCATGTCAAGGTGTTGTTGGCATATTTTAACCGGGCATTTTTGTGGCACTGGCGCAGTAAAGGCTTTTTTCTGGGAACTCGACAATGCAGTTCATTTTTGTTCAAGTATTGTCATATTATGTTACTTGAAACAACCATACCGTATTTTTTCAGAGCAGCCTGTAATGTCTCTAGGGGTTACCTGTGGGTTTTTCTTTGTATCCCGATCAATTATTCTGGCAGTTTTGCCTGAATACTTTCTTGGTCTACTTGACCTTGGCTTGGTATCAAGACATCCCCAAATCTGTCACTTTTTAATAAGTTATTGAACAGTACTGACTGTCATTTGCAAAGCTTTGAATATCTTTTTATATCCATTCCCAACTTTATGCAGTTCCAGTACCTTATTACGTATGTCATTTCGACAGTTTTTTTCTGCTCCCCATGGCTCAGTATCTAGCCTGCTCACTGCATCCATGTGAGAGCTAACAAACTCATTCACTTTTTTCTACACAGAAACTAATTACAATTTAAAATGTCACAGGTGTGGGAAATTAGCATTTAATTGCCATTTTAACCTGTGTGTTTTACCTTGTGTCTGTAACAAGGCCAAACATTCAAGGATATGTAAACTTTTGATCAGGGCCATTTGGGTGATTTCTGTTATCAGTATGGTTTGTGAAGGAGACAAACAACTGTGTGATAATTAATGATGTCATATGATAACTATCCTTACGTAACACTCCGATTTTTGCATGTTGTCAAAATCAATACCGAAATTTTACAATTTCTGCCAGGGTATGCAAACTTATGAGCACAACTTTACAGTATATTCTCTATAAAGTAAGCATTACATCATGATTAATTTTTTTTTACTTCATTGAATATAAGAAAGTATGGTATCTGAAGATCACAAAATCAAAAGTTGTATTGCGCTGATCTGTTAAATTGACATACACCACACTGCCATGACATTATGACCACCTGCCTAATATTGTGTAGGTCCCCGTTTGCCGCCGAATCAGCAGCCCCATATGCAACAAACTGTGATGCCCTGTTTTCTGACACCTTTCTATAAGAACCAGTATTCCCTTTTTCAGCAAGTTGAGCTACAGTAGCTCGTCAGTTGGATCGGACCACACGGGCCAGCCTTCGCTATCCACGTGCATCAGTGAGCCTTAGCTACCCATGACCGTGTCGCCGGTTCACCGCTTTTCCTTCCTTGGACCACTTTTGATAGGTACAGACCACTGCAGACCGGGAACACCCCACAAGAGCTGCAGTTTTGGAGATGCTTTGACGTAGTCGTCTAGCCATCACAATTTCGTCATTGTCAAATTTGCTGAAATCCTTAAGCTTTGCCCATATTTCCTGTATCTGACATCAACTTTGAGGACAATATGAAGAGCAGGAAAAATCTGCAAAAATGGGCACAATTCTAGACAGGAGGTCATAAAGTTATGCCTAATCAGTGTATGTTTGCTTTTTCAAAACAGGAAAAAATAATGTGCAACATAGACTAACTGTTGTGCACTGACTTGCCTTTTTTCTTTCGAATTGCCATTTACAAGATATAGAATACATCCCTGTCAGCTATCAAGAATCCATCCTTTGCAGTTCTTGAATTGGATTCTGCATTTAATGTAATGCAACATGGGCTTCATGGCAGTTTTCATGCATTTCAAAAGAAAAGTTCTCACAATGAGTGATGGCTAAACCATAAGGCTGTTAAGTAGTACAATACAAGTAATGGCTACAGAAATACTGTTTTTCCTGCTCTATATTTTACCCCACAGCTCCCTCTGCTGGGATCTCTTATATGGGCCAAAATATGGACTGAACAATAAAAATGCTTGTCTATTTGCCAAGTACATTACGTTTTTCTTATTTAAAATCAGCTTTTGTCATGTCCTAATAAAATAAAAAGAGAGAGAGCTAGTAGTCCTATTGAAAACGATATAGATCTTGAGGTACCAGCCATCACAATAGATCCTAAATGATGCATTGCTTTAAATATGCTACTTGATGGTGAAGGTTCTTGAGGAGTCAGATGAAGCAAGCAAGTGACAGTTGGATATAGTTGTTAGGTATTGTCTTGAAATTTGTTTTATTGTTGTTTTTATATCAACAACAAAAAGACATATTCTGTTGTTTATCTTTTGTCTATCTCTGGAGGGGTTAGTATTGCTATAGCTAAATTATTGAAAATGTGGTTAAAGCACAAACAGCCTTTTGAATTATATGCAGCTTGTTTGTTACCTCTGAAGTTGATGGGCTACAATTTACATTTTCCCATGTATATCCGAGGCAAATCTTGCAAGTCTTTAGGCTATTTATATTTATAATCTACATACAACGACTACAATTTAAAAACGGTCTCAAATTGTAGCTGCTTGGGAACTGAAAGGCTTCTCGATTGAATCCCAAACCTGTCAAGAGTCCTAAATATTTGCTATTTCGAGTAAGACCGGTAACAATATTGATTATGGGCCTTTTTTTTAATCTAGAAATTGGGACGCAGATGCCTCAGTGGTTAGAGAGTCAGGCTTGTAATCCGAGGTCTGCCGGCTCGATTCCCGACTGTAACAAATGTCGTTGTGTCCTTGGGCAAGGCACTAAGTTGCACGGGGGGCATGTCACTGTATAAGTCGCTCTGGATAAGAGCGTTAGCTAAATTACTAAAATGTCGAAGTTATGTTTACATGTTAACCCCTGTCACAAATTGGACCCTTTTATATTAAAAGATAAATTGTATGTACATGTTTTAGGGTTCCTTTACACACGGCTCTCCACAAATATGCAAACACGTGAAAAATGTTTGTTTATGTCTGATGCATTAGGTCAGATCACAATTGTTGAATCAGATTTCAGTCTCTTAACGTTGTTCTGGACCTAAAATCGAAGTCTGTGGACGATAAGGCAAAGACTGGTCAAACCACAAAAGAAAGACACTAAATGAATGCTGGTTCAGAAAGGGACATAAAACGGCGTAGGTTCGTACAGTCACAATATTCATTATAGGAAAAAATAGAGAATACATAATGATCAACCAAAGGAAACTTACCTCGTCGCAGGTCCATTATTTTCAGAATTTTTCGTACGTATCTTTTCTTTAGAAACAATGCGTTTCAATGAGGTGGAGCCTGTGCGTTCCTGCATGATTGGTCCCATAGTCCTGGAGCTTGAGCAAAGCTGGTTTCAGTCTAGTTCAAAGGAATAATGGCCTAGATGCCAATAAATCCAGTAAGCACTCGACGAGGATAGAATCGATCATATCGAATGTGCTGCAGTGATTCCTGCGTATGTTACGATTACGTTTGTGTCTATTCTCTACAGCAAGACTAGCAGTAGTGATGTTACCTGTGAACCCGCTGCTTCGAGGCATGTATCAAAAAAATGAACCAATTTGGAATGGAGCTTTGTATCGGAGCTTGATTCGTTTTGTGATAATCACGTGACCAGTGACGTCCGAAGCTTCATTTCACACAGACCCACGTCACTGCTTCGTAGAGGAATTCAAAGCTTTAAAGTTGCGCGACACA
>JACXGM010005716.1:0-23772 GCA_016801145.1 Umbra pygmaea
GGAGGAGGCCTCGGGGAAGACCCAGGACTAGGTGGCGGGATTATATCTCCAACCTGGCCTGGGAACGCCTCGGGATCCCCCAGTCGGAGCTGGTTAATGTGGCTCGGGAAAAGGACGTTTGGGGTCCCCTGCTGGAGCTGCTGCCCCCGCGACCCGATACTGGATAAGCGGACGAAAATGGATGGATGGATGGATGGAGGAAGCCAATTCTGGATTTAATTTTGGAGTGGAGCTGGTGGATGTGGGTCTGGAAGGAAATTGAAGAGTCTAACCAGACCTTTTGGTATTTGTAGTTCTCTACGTATTCCAATACAGACCCGTCGACTGTGGTGATGCTTGTTGGCAGTGGTGGTTCTACAATGAATTACACCCTGGGCGAGATCCCTTTCGAGTGCCCCCCCCTTACTTGGTTCTCTGTGAACCAGCTCAGTTTGAATCCTGTCAGTCCGATCTGAGGGCCAGTTAGCAGGGTTGGTTGATAGAGGCTCCTCCTCAGCAGTGAGGCTGTTGTCTAGTTGTCTTGTAGCCTAGGCATACCCCGTCCACACATTCTATACCAATTTAAAAGTCACCGACAGCAAAGAAACATACAGTTAACAAAGCTTTCCAAGATCTAAATATCTAACAAAAGTGATGATGACTATCACAAACATTTAGTGGTGTTGCATGAGTACAACCTGAGTGTCAGGGCTGCACAGGGCACCCAGCGCTGTGCCTCTCCGGAGTATTAAGAGTGGGACATTGTTGCTTTAGATAAGTGGTTGTTCTAACCTAGTGTTTTTTGTTAGCAGGGTTCAGGGGTTTTGTTTGGTGTTGCTATTTGGAGTTAGGACACGCATGTTTTAGGAAGCTCTCTCCCTCGGCTGCAGAGCGGAACTCTAGCCTTCTCTATGCTAGGTTGGCATGGAGTAAGACGCAGGTGGATCTCGTTCCGCTCACTAGATTCTGTATATAACGGGGCGGGCTTATGATCTCAGTTGTCGAGTATTAGTCTTCTGTTACGGTTCTACAGTGATATTTCCCTGTTCCTGCTATTTGTCTGAGGATTGTATTACTTGTGTTGAAATTATATTAAACCTACTCTTGACTCCGCACCTGCCTCCGTGAAGTGATCGTGACACTGAGGATCTGCAATACTTCTTTTTACCTTTTTATTCAGAGAAAACATTTTAGAATCGAAATTGGGTGTCATTTAAAAAGACCTTCTATGATGTTTTGGTACTTTGAGTCTTTTATTCCAACTTTGTTCAGGTTGTGGGTCAATGTCTAGTCTTGTTCTCTTGATTTGATTAATTATTTGACAAATTTCTCATTGGTATGACAATTGTTTTGCACCTAAATACAAATGTTTTGTGTTTTTGAAGGTTACTTCACTGATAGCTGTGCTTTTATTGCTTGGCAGTACTTTTGAATATGTTGATGAAAATCAACATATTTAAAGAATATTCAATGAATGAAGTAACATATGAAGTTACCACAATCTCATAGTATAAAATCCTTTTCTTATTGATTTTAGACTTGATCATGCCTCCAGTGGCATCCCAAGATGCAGCAAAGTTTTTTGTCATATCGTGCCAGAATCGTGCTCCCCCCCCTTTGTAAAAGAAAATTATATTTAGTGAGCAATTACCTCCTTGGGCTCCATCCTTTTGTGTGCAATGATCAACTCTTTTTCCTTTTATTCTGGAGTTCTTCTCAAATCATCTACTTTTCCTTGGGAAACTTTTGGCCTAGTTTGTGCAAAATCTGAATTTCTGCAATCTGAATATCTGCCATCGGAATGTTTTTGTAGAAAGTTAGTTTTACTGAATATGACATATATATAATTAAATATTACATATTCAACAGCAAAATAATTCCGTTTTTTTAAAATTATTTTAATCATTTTCAAATTCAGTTACTTTTGTCAGCTTTCTTGCTTCATACTACGGGCATAATAGGTGAAAGAAAATTGAGCTACTCACCTGGGTTGTGTTAAAGCTACACTGTGTATTTCTTTGAGTTGAGTCTTAGCAAAATACCCTTTGTTCTTTCACAAATATGTGCTCATTCATGTGTAATTACTTCCACCTAATAATCAAAGTATTTTCGTAAGTGTAGAATCTTCCATTCACAATACATACAATCGTGCCGCTCGAATTGCGGAAGCCATGTTACGCCTCCATCTTTTAAAATACATTAGCCAAAGAGGGACATACCTGGAATTTCAAGCTCGGCCATTCGTGCTATTACACAAGTGGCACCGTGACGAATGCCAGGGGGAGATTACTCACGACTGCCGGGAAATTTCAAAGTCTGTTGAAGATGTAAGATCATGCCTGTTCTCGAGGACATGTAATAGTAGCGCTGGCTCAAGCTGTAAAGTAGTCAGGAACGTTTGGCTGGCAACACAAACAGGGATTTTTCGTTTCAAAATACGCTTGTGGTTCATTGCAATAATCATTGTTTATTCATTGCATAGGTAGTGTCCATGTTCATGTTTTGCTTAAATTAGTATTCTGTTTGAATAAAACAGACCCTAGTGAATGTTTTTCAAATGTAATCGTGTTTTCACATGAGACACTGACAATATATTCAATCAAATTGTGTGTAAAACATATTTGTTACTTTTATTAATAAAACATGTTAAATTATTATTTTTGCTATCACATGCTCTTATTGTTTCTTTACACACAATACAATTACATTTGGTTATAATTCACAGGCTGTGTAGTGAATTAACAATGACTATTGCAATGAATCAAAACGAGCGCTATTGTTTTGAAAGAAAAAACGAATATCCAGGTTCATGTTGCTGGTGTAATAACACAGTTGCTTGTCATATACATTTTCACCAGTAGATGGGTGCAGATCTTACACAATGCAGCTTTAAGGGAGATATGACATGTTTGTTACTCTGGAAAGTGGCGAACCACACCACATCATGTATCTGCACTTTCAAATTAATTGTGAGGGATTTTTAGTAAAGCACTAAAAACTTCTTCCTGGTTTATTAATTGGTTATGTCACAAATCCAGATTAGTGGACCCAAAAAGGCTGACACGGAGACAGAGTAGATAAAATACTTTCCAATAAAAATTAAATGTTTAATAGTGAGACAACAGCAAACTATGACATAGGTAGGTAAACCAAAGTAGGCCACAGGAACAGTCCGGCAGAGGTACACAGGGGTAGACAGGCACGTTGGTCGAGGGACAGGCAGGAAACGGTAGCTGAGGCAGAGAGCTAAGGTACAAGGAAGAAGGCAGGCTCGTATTCTGGACAACCAGGCAGAATTTGGCACTGGGAGGGATAAACGGAGCAAAACACAGGAAACCAGAAAATCACTGGTATAAGGAATGCTGGAAGCGGTTATACTACAGACGATCTGCAACTGCCAGAACAGACCGGGTGTGGGGTGGAGACATGACAACAGGTGAATAATATCAGGGTATGACAGGTTATTGCATTTTTAAATCTGTATGTCTGTCCCAGAACACTGACTTGAAAAGGGATCCCTCTTTTAATAATTGTACTGTCAGGAACATGCTGCTGTAATGGGTCCCATGCAAGGAGACTGGGTAACAAATTTCAATTTCTGAAAGACAGGTGAAATAAAAGGAGAATTTGACACAGCAGCTTTTCTCTTCTCCGAAATTGCATCTGTTTTATTCATTCAGAATAAATCACAAAACATTGCCATATTTCCATTTTCCAAAATAACATAATGGGCCCTATTTTAACGATCTGAAACACAAATATCAAACGCGAAATGCAAGTTACATTGTGGGAGGGTCCCGGGCACTGTTGCTATTTTACCGGCGGGATAAATGATTCTTGCGCCCGATGCATATCTAAAATGGGTAGGTCTAAAGTAGCTTAATTAGTCATAGGTGTGGTTTGGCCGTAACG
The DNA here is from genome assembly GCA_016801145.1 of Umbra pygmaea. Lineage (NCBI taxonomy): Eukaryota > Metazoa > Chordata > Actinopteri > Esociformes > Umbridae > Umbra > Umbra pygmaea. The sequence goes on from JACXGM010005716.1 coordinate 3,892, forward strand.
TGCAATAGACCAATCAGAGTGTCATCTCACATTCCTTTTAAGGCGCACTTGTTCCATGGCGGATTGCTATTATAACGGCGATTTGCTATTGATTTTTCTTTTTACAAAATGTAGATAAAGAAATGTCACAAGACATAGCCTACATTCCGATGTTTTGGACTAACTCTCACTGAACCATGAGGTTATGAATGCATGGTAATATTTCTGCAATGTAGTCTAACATTAGACAGAGATTACTTTTCTGTCAAATAAACTTTCCTCTCACGTTCTGCATTTCTGGGCATTTAAGTTAAGTGCCAACGGCACATCATATGCATTTCAACATCACGTCTCCTGAAGTCCTCTAATATTTCCTAATTAATGCCATGATTCATGGAAATGTTGCATAAAAAACACAACAAGCAACAAAGAATGCTGTGACTTGAGTAGTGTACCTGTTCTATCCAAACACCTGACGTGCATTTTCAGTGTGCCAAATGTTTGTTCAATTAGGCTACACTGCATGTTTGTGTGCGTTTTTGATTAAAATAATGCACACGCTACATTATGGTTAAGCGTGCACCCTTAAAATAGCATCTGAAAAACATGCCACTGACTTTTAACCAGGTTTTTCCTGGTCAGCGGCGGAATTGTTTTTGGGAACTGCAAGATAGCACCAGGGAACATTTGCGCCGGAACACGCCTCTTCTTTTCGCTGAACCGCCCAACAAACGCAAGTTCATTCCCTAATTTACCGACGCGCGTCTGTGGAGGGAAAAGTCCCATATGCGTCGGGTGTGGTGTCTTTCATTGTGAAGTTTTTTATTGTCTTTTATTTTGAAGTCCTTTACATTACAGGATGTACATAGACAGGAAGCAGAAAGTATGATTTATTCCCTAATTGCTTACACATGGAGTTTTGTTCTCAGCTGCCCAACTGAGCTAATCGAATCTAAGTCAATCCTTGTTTGCTACGCTTAAGAGAGCAATGGCTGTAAGTTATTTTTACTCTTCATACATAATTTATACCAAATTCAAAAGAATTGTTGATATTACATGTTGGGATATATTTTAGTTTTTCGAGATTATTATGCTAGCTAGTCATACACATGGTTAGTGTTCTCTACTGCTGTATGTGGTTGTATCATAGAGAATAACAACATTTGTAGGTATACTTACCTATTAGTGATGCTGTATTTATCTTAAAGTAATCTGTTGTTCTGCAATTCATATTTTTGAGTTAGACTGCCTCAATAGCTTAATACAGATCTCTATTAGATTGCAAGTGTGATAATAGATGTTTTATGTTTTCTTTATTTTTACAGTTTCACTCAATTTGTTAAAGACAGAACAACTAACTAATGGAATACGGAAATAAATATCCGAACTTGGACGTTCAACTCCTGGCTCTCATGTCTTTGATGAATGGAGTTTGGCTTGCTGTCTAACTTTGTACAACTAGCTACACTTAACACAAAGGGAGGACAGTACATCGGGTGCAAGATAGGAATGATACATGCATTTGTGTAAAAAGTCAATTGCGCTGGGTGTAAGATAGGGCCCAATATCACATATCACATTCTAACTTACATCAGTTATACAAGGCCATTATGGCTGCATAGTGCACTTCACCTGTCTACATTGTTATTAAAGTTGTCGCTACATACAGTATAGCTGCCTAGCGAATACTGGTCATATTAACATAATTTCTCACAGAAATACAGGATCAGACATTTACATCACTTATCCTTAAAAGCTACATACACAAAACAACAATGAATCAAATATATTTGTATAGTATCATACCTTATTTACATTCAAGATACATTAGAATTAAATAGTTCACTCTCATCACTTATTTTCTCATTTAACATGACCAGCCATTACATCAAAACGTATATTTGTTAAAGTTGGCAAAATAACAGTTTCTAAAACCTGTGTGTATTTACTAAATCATACTCATTAAACTTGTCAACATAACCGTTTCTAGCAAGCAGTGTTGGAGCTCAAAATGCTCTGCTACATGAATCAATGTATGGAGGACCTATATATCTGCCAAAATAATAAATAAATATATGCATCAATAAACATATTTACACATAAAAATATTAAATTATACATTTATTATTCAATATTATTTCCATATTTGTTTATTTCTGTGATGATTTATTTTTGTATTTATTTATTTTTGTATATATTTATTTCTGTATTTCTACATCCTTAAGCTAATGAGGGGGCGGGACTTAATCGTTCAGCCATAGCATTCAAGCCAAGAGCGGGAGATAGAAACACATTGTGAATTTTTGCATGCCCAATTTTTCTGTTCTTTATTTGTCAATAAAGTTTGAAATATCCAATAAATTTCATTCCACTTCATGATTGTGCCCCATTCTTCACAAAAAATTTGTTTCATATCTTTATGTTTGAAGCCTTAAATGTGGCAAAAGTTCGAAAAGTTCAAGGGGGCTGAATACTTACGCAAGGCACTGTATATTCTACTTACAAGTCATATAGTGGAGAGGGCACAAACAGTAGAGTCCATCGTGTATAAAAGTCTGGGGAATACAACACCAACCAAGTAATCACTTTTACAGATAATAATAAACCGCGCCTTCCCTCTGCTCACCACAGCTTAAATAGGTGTTTAGGTATAGGAGATAGGTTTACCGGCTGAATACGATCAGCGAACGAACACACCTGCCATACGTTACTCTGATTAGAACAGGCTATAACCTGGGTGAACAGAAAGAAGGTGCCACACCTACACAATATAAATGAACATAAATCAATAGTGCACTACACTGGCCATATCTATAAGTAACACAAATACATATGTTACACATCGAGCCCATTTCTCAAATAAGGTGTCCATTCCAACCCACCCTGGGCTGGACGTTACATATACTTAGAGTCCATATATCCGTGTTCATGCCATGCCAGCCCACACTGGGCTGGGCGTGACAATAACAGAAATAAATAAATAGGGAAATAAGTTTGATTAATAAATGTATAATGTTATATTTTTATGTATATTTTTGTGTATAAATATTTGTATTGATGCATTTATAAAAAAAAATTGGGGCAGACTTGGTCCTCCATTTCAATGGGATGTCAATGACCCAGTTTGCAGCTAGCCGTCTGCAGTTAAGTTATACCAGTTTGCCACCATAGCTTGTTCGCGAGATGGTAGCTGACTGTTTACAGCCTTGATTAATGTCAAACTTTCTATTTACACTGTGATTGTTATATTACAAACAACACTACTATCAGTTATCAAACAGGCGCTAAGAAAAAGGTTGAGACCCAACAAGTAAAGATGGGCAGTGTACCCATTACTGAACTGAAAGACAGGGGAATTAAAAGGAGAGTTTGACACAGCAGCTTTTCTTGTCTTCTCCCAAATCGCATCTGAGAGCGAGCGGAGGTCCGTCCCCATAGCAACCAGAATGCAACTGACTGTGCTGTGTAACTCCTTAAAGTGACACACATATATATATATATATATATATATATATATATATATATATATATATATATAGACAGAGGTAATATTTAATCATATCCATATATACACTGGTGTGCCACACTGTATTAGACAGAAGACATTTGGGGGGGTTATTTCCCATTTGAATCCCCTCCCATTTCTCTTTAATCCTGCCTTGTCAGCAGCTTCGCAACTCATTGGAGAGATCTGAGGGATGGAGAAGGGTGCGCGCATCATTCAACCAATCACATGTCGCCCGATTATTTTTGCACTGCAAATCCGATACGTAACCCTTTCATGCACGGGATGAAAGATCATGCACGGGATGATTACGTTCAACAACTATACTTCCGTGATTGAACCCACAGGCGCCTGATCTGGCTAATCTAACCCAAATCCCGGGCAGTGCTGTGCTAATTTGTGCTGCCTCATGCACAAATGCCTGGGGAATGTCAGAAAACCCGTAGTCAGGCTCGAACCCGTGACTGTCATGGCGTAGACTGTAGTGCAAAGCAGCGACTTAGCCCACTTTGCCACGCGGACCCCCCAGACAGAAGACTTATCATACTGTTTATAGGCTACTGTTTGTTAATATCTTCAACTATACATAGAAACAAAACACATCTATCTGCAGACATAAACAGCATAATGTACACCCATCTGTTGTAATAATTACTCTTATTTTGAATACACATGACATATAGCTTTGACACAGTGTAGACTATGCATTAGCTTGTCTCATGTCATATTCTTTACAGGCCAGAAAAAAACAGATTCAATAAATACATGCATAGTCACATTATGCAACATGTTGTGTTTTAATTATATCAATTTCCTACCATCTACAACATATGTGGTGTCAATGAGTCAAGCTCTTTTCTTTGAATGTCCCAAAAAGTAAATCATGCAAATTGTCTTCTATTATAGTAAGTGTCGTGGTGTAGCATTGTGCAACAATTTTTATTCTTTATTTCAAATGAAATACCACATCTACACACAAGGTGTTATCCATAGTAAAAAGCATAAAAAACATGAGAATTATGCTAATGGCTGGCAAATTGTACAGATAATTACCCCTTGAAAGTATAGAGCTATACAAAATGTATTATTTCATAATTAACAAGGCCATTAGACAGCCAACTAACAAGCACACGGTAGGTTTGATCCAATTAATGTTTTAGGCAATTTAATCTAATCATGCCTGCACCTCCAACTCAGAATCTTTCCCCATGGTAAATCCAATCATAGTGAACACAAAAATATAACATGTTAATTGTAAATTCAGCAATACATGTTTGCATTTGCCATGCCATATTTCTGTGGCATGCATTTCATTCCCCTGTCAGCTTTAATTAATTAATGACTTGTCCCTTTTCATGCTGTCTGTTCATAATGAAGCGACCTGTTGTTAAATCCACAATAGTAGTCCATGGATTGATGCAGTCTTTACTGGGTCATTTGAGATGATCGAGTGTCTCCTACCAAAGTGAAATTACTATAATGCCTTGAAAGTTTCCAAATCAATTTCTGATCTGTTATATCAGGTGAACATCCAAAGAGTTAGGATCGCCATAAAACAAACCTATTCATTGAGATCACACACAGCACAAGCTTTAATAAGTACAAAACAGGTTTAATGCTCTTTTTGAAAAAAAAAAAAAGGTTTCTGAAGGTATCACACGAGTGAAAACCAGTTCATACAATAGACCTAAGACCATGACATCAGCACTGCTTTGTTCAAAAGTGGTAAAAATATCCAAGCTGTCATCTTTCTGCTTTCGAATGTGTATGAAAACCGCAAAATGTCCTGTCAAAGCGAGCCAATATGCTAAAAAATATCCCAGCATCTATTTTCCCTACTTCTGGCTCAGTGTGGCTTTCGCCCCTGTAAAGTGTAGTTATTTTCTTTGTGTCTTGTTGAGTTATGGGCCATTGTCGGCAGAGAACAGTTGGGAGAATCTACCGTGACCCGAAGCAAAGCGAAAGGGGAGGAGAAGGCTGTTCTCCTGGTTCGCCGCTTCACTGCAGCGAATAATGAAATAGCGAGATTGTGAATGTGAATGTTTCCTTCTCACAGTACCGTCTGGCTCCATCTCCCGTGGATTACCCCTCCAAGCAACTCCACAGCCACGGATTCTACCCAGCAGCCTAACAAGCCATAAATTCCCTCCGAGCAAAACTAAGAGCACTTACCGTCAACTTACATGTTAGTTCTAAAAGCCACATTTGGTGAGACCATAGTCAGTGTCCCAGGGCATTCTCCTGCTCTGTTGCAAGACCTCTGGTGCCCCTTAGGGGCTGACATCTTCAGGGAGTGAAAGCAAATAAAAGTTATATTCAGAATATTTCTGTTCACCATTCAGGAAAGGACTGTAGCTATTTAACAATGTTATTATTTATTTAACAGTGTTAATATTTATTCCTTCCCCAATAAACTTTATGATTTTAGATTCGACTACATACATCATAGATATATGGTTTATTTATAGAGGAGAAAGTTGTCCCTACTTTTAAAGACAGTGGTTTTCCTTACACAACGTCCTGCAATTATGCTCGCACACAATTGATTTGATAAGATTATTTTTTCTGAATGTCATTGTTTTAGGTACAAAAATAACCCACGGAAATTATTAAAAAGAGTTTCTCTGTTACACAGAGCCAACATATCTACCCCAGCTACCCCATTGACAATGCTTGGTTTACACTCAGATATGAGGCAGTTATTGAGCTTTGTAACATTTAAGATTCTGTATGTCCATAACCTGTATTCCCCGAATAAGGGAACCAGGTAAAACATAATGGGTTTGATGCTAAAGCCTTCTTTTTCACTGAAATGGTGTCGTTACTCACAATTCTCTGATGCAGAACTGCTTGTCATTGCACACAGATGGCACAGACCAGAGAAGTGCCATACTTTGTTCTCTATCAAGGAAAAGGGCATAGAAGCTTACAATTCTGTTCCCTTTAGGTTGCTAACTTGGTATGACACTATAGGTTGTATAATGCAATTTCACAGCCTGAAACTGAATCTTCAGGGGTTGATGCTACAGTATGTTATAGTATAAACAAGTAATTAAACTCTTTCATGACATTGTCCCTGCTAAAAGATTACTTTTTGCATTTCTTTCTTCAAAACATTAGTTTTGACTCCTACAGTATGTTAAGCACAAAGCTCTCGCTTTAATTTAAACTTCAGTACAGTCGTATGTAAAACTTTAGGCACTGCTAAAGAATTGGGTGTTTGGATCAGCAATTTATTTTTGATCTATCAAATACCCGAAGGACAAACTAATATTTTAGTAGTGAAAATAGGTTTACTGGATGAACAGAACATGTGCAATATGCATCAAAACGAATCAAGACAGGTGCATAAATGTGGGCACCCCAACAGAAATATCACATCAATATTTAGTTGAGCCTACTTTAGCAGAAATAACAGCCTCTAGATGCTTCATATAGCCTGTAATGAGTGTCTGGCTTCTGGATGGAGGTATTTTGGACCATTCCTCCTTGCAAAACATCTCCAGTTCAGTTAGGTTTGATGGTTGCTGAGCATGGACAGCCCACTTCAAATCACCCTACTGTAACGATCAGACTCCAGTAGTAGAAATGAGAAAGGTTTAATATTAGATATCTCAATTAAATACAGATTAATCCAAAGGGCAAAGGTACAATATAATAGTGCAGGGCTTGGCGTGGTCGGGAGGCAGAGGTCAAACCAGGTAGGCACAGGCTGAAGTACGTAATCATCATCCAAAAGCTCAATCAGGACACAGGTAGCAATGTTCTAGTCACAGGTATTCTCAGGCAAAAGTACAATAATGGAAGGCAAATCTCGAGAGTGAAAAAACAAACACAGGTCAATACACGGTAATTAGAATACAGGATAGAATGCTCAGTAGCTTAAATGAAAGACAATACCTCACAAGGAGGCTGTGTGTGTGACTGGGCTACATACTGTGATGCTGTGGCAGGTGTCAGTATTCAGGTGATTGGTCTCTATGGTGTGTGCTGCGTTCATGAGTGTGGGGAAGTCAAGTGTCTGTGTCTTGGGAATGTGATCTGGACTGGGTGCTATGTTTGTGTGTGTCGGGAATGGGTGCTTGTTGCGTCTCCGGTGTGGAGTGGACCTGACCTGAACCAGGAGCCCTCACAGGGCCCCCCCCTCGATGGGCGGCTCCCGACGCCCACACTCTTCTTCCAGGAGGACGTCCTCTAGGCCGAGGACCCGGCCGATCAGGGTGTAGGCTGTGGAACTCCTCCATCAAAGCAGGGTCCAGGACATCCTTAGCGGGCACCCATGATCTCTCCTCCGGGCCATATCCCTCCCAGTCGACTAGGTATTCCAACCCGGATCGACGTCGTCGAGAGTCCACTAAGTCCGTGATGGCATAAGCCGGTTCACCACCGACGTCAACTGGCGGAGGCGGTGGGAGGCGTGATACTGGAGGATGCAGGGGACTGTAGTGGACAGGTTTTAACAAGGAGACATGGAACGAGGGGGACATCCTAAACTGTCTAGGCAGTTGCAATCGGTAGGTGACCGGATTTATACGTTTCAAAATCTTATAAGGGCCTAAATAGCGTGGCGTGAATTTTTTACATTGGTTTCTAAACCTGATATCATATCTATATAGAGAGCCAGACTCTCTGGCCTGGGTGGTACAGAAGTTGTGGCCTCCTCCTGCGGTCTGCATGGCGTTTCTGTCTCTGCGTGGCTTGAACGAAGTGTTGGTGTGCAGCGTCCCATACCTTAGAGCTGGTAGTAAACCACTCCTCCACTGAAGCAACGGCGCTGGTGTCAGTGTCCCAAGGGAAGAGGCGGGGTTGGTAACCTAAAACACACTGGAAGGGTGTTAAGCGTGACGAAGAGTGAATCAATGAATTTTGCGCGTACTCAATCCAAGGTAAATACCGGGTCCAGTCCTGTGGTCGGGTGGAACATTGTTGTCTCAAAAATTTACAGATTTCTTGATTGAGTCTCTCGGTTTGCCCGTTAGATTGCGGGTGGTGGCCGGATGTGAGACTAACTGTTATTCCCAATCTATCACAAAAAGCCCTCCATACTCTGGAGGTAAACTGAGGTCCCCGATCGGAGACTATATCCTCTGGCAGGCCAAATTGCCGAAATACCTCAGTGAATAAACATTCGGCGGTTTCTAACGCTGTGGGTAGGTGTGTCAATGGAACAAGATGGCACATCTTGGAAAAACGATCTATTATGGTGAGTATAGTAGTTTTTCCTGAGGAGTCAGGTAAGTCTGTCACAAAGTCGATGGCTATGTGTGACCATGGTCTGTGTGGTATAGGTAATGGCAAAAGCTCACCTGCTGGTAGCTGACGTGGCGTCTTGGACTGAGCACACACTGGGCATGACAAGACATAATCAGTCACATCTTCTTTCAAAGATGACCACCAGTATTTCTTACTCAATACTGCTGTGGTTTTGGTGATTCCAGGATGTCCGGTCCCCAACGAAGTGTGACTCCAGCGAAGGAGATTGGGTCTAAGGCTGGCTGGAACATAAGTCTTCCCCTCCGGTGTCTCGGGGGGAGCAGGATCTGTGAGCTGAGCTGTGGTGATGTCGGTTTCCAAGTCCCATCTAACAGGTCTCACCCAACATTTGGCGGGAAGGATGGGCTCTGGTTCAGGGTTATGGTGAGGTAGGTCAAACTGGCGGGATAAGGCGTCGGCCTTCACATTCTTACTTCCGGGAATGTAGGACACGGTAAACCTAAATCGGGTAAAGAAAAGAGACCACCGGGCTTGGTGGGCGGTTAGTCTTTTGGCATACTTAATATACTCCAGGTTTCGATGATCTGTGTGAACACCAAACGGGTATTTGGCACCTTCCAGCCAATGTCTCCATTCTTTTAGAGCCAACTTTATGGCCAACAATTCTCTACTTCCCACATCATAGTTTCTCTCTGCAGGCGTCAATTTGCGGGAGTAATAGGCACAAGGGCGCATCCTAGCTGGTTTCCCCTGCTTCTGCGAGAGCACAGCACCGACTCCCACTTCTGATGCGTCGACTTCCACTGTAAAAGGTAAGTTAGGATCAGGATGGCTTAACACAGAAGCAGATGTGAACACATCTTTAAGCACTTGAAATGCTCTGGAAGCCTGGATATCCCACGGTAATTTCAACCCTGTATGGCTTGTCAAGGCATGGAGTGGAGCGGCTATACCGCTGAAGTTGCGTATAAACTTTCGATAATAATTAGCAAAGCCTAAAAACCTTTGTAGGTCCTTTACGGTATGAGGTTGTGGCCACTCCCTTACACCTTTAATCTTATTGTTATCCATGCTCACCCCACCTGGGGTTAGTACAAACCCAAGAAAAGAGACAGTGGTTACGTGGAATTCACTCTTTTCAGATTTAATAAACAGCTGGTTCTCTTGTAAACGACGCATAACTCTTTTTACATGCTGAATGTCTTCAGACAGGGTCATGGAGTAAATAAGAATGTCATCGATATACACTACTACAAATATACCCAGCATGTCACGAAAGATATCATTCATAAATGATTGAAAAACCGCTGGTGCGTTTGTGAGTCCATAGGGCATAACAGTATATTCGTAGTGGCCTTGGTGCGTACTAAACACAGTTTTCCATTCGTCTCCCTCTTTAATTCGAACCAGGTTGTATGCGCTTCTTAGGTCTAATTTTGTATAAATGGCAGCCTGCCCCACTTGTTCCAAAGTAGCGGGTATCAATGGTAAGGGGTAACTGTGTTTCACAGTGACTTCGTTTAAAGGCCTATAATCTATACACGGACGTAATCCCCCATCTTTCTTGTTGATAAAGAAAAAACTACAGGCTACTGGGGAGGTGGAAGGGCGTATAAAACCTTGGTTTAGGGATTCTTTGATGTAGTTGTTTAATGCTTCCTTCTAAGGCAGTGACAACGGATAGATCCAACCTTTAGGAAAACTGGCATCTGGCATCGATTCAATTGAACAGTCCCAGGGTCGATGCGGGGGCAATTTGGTAGCCTTGTCTTTGGAAAATACCTGGGCGAAGTCATCGTAATCTGGTGGCACATAAGTGGGTCTGTACACACTCTTCCACCGACGTAGCTCTGAGGGGAAGTTTCAAACAGGTAGCATGAAAGTAATCACTCCAGGCAAGTAAATCTCCATTCTTCCAAGACAACACTGGGTCATGTAAGGATAACCATGGGTAGCCCAATACTAAAGGCTCACTTGAGGATGACAGTATCAAGAACTGGATTTCCTCTGTGTGTAACATTCCAACATTCATGATAACAGGCTCTGTTGTATGAGTAACATATCCGGATCCTAATGGTTGCCCATCCAATGAATTAATCCTTAATGGAGAAGATAACATTATTAACTTGATGCCCAACTTTTGAGTCATAGCACAATCTAGGAAATTCCCAGCTGCTCCTGAATCAATTAGTCCATTCAATTCCACCCTGCTACCTTTCCACTGCAGTGTAACAGGTAAGTTCAGCTGCTTATTAGACACCAAACCAGACTGAAGTAGTCCTACCTGTAACTTGGAGGTAGCCATCGGGCTGCGTCCTGGCTCAGGACGCCTGGGGCATTGGCTGATGAAATGGCGTTCTTCTCCACAGTAAAAACACAGCTTTTCCTGAAAACGCCTTTTCTTTTCCGCTGCTGTAAGCGGAGACCGCCCTAATTGCATGGGTTCCTCCTCTGGTGCCCTCCGGTATTGGTTTTCTAAAACGGGTGTAGGTCATACAGGGCTGTGTTTAGCATGCTTTTTATTTCTGATGAGATTGTCCAAAGCAATAGACATAGAGATGAACTTAGTTAAATCAGTGATATCGCCCCTACAGGCCTCAAGGCTTAATGAGCTCACCAAACCAATTGTGTGTTCTAATTAATCAGTGCTAGGTAGATACAGGTATTCAAATCAACAAAATGACAAGGGTGCCTAAATCTATTAACCTGTCTAATTTTGTTTTGATGCAAATTGCACATTTTCTGTTAATCCAATGAACCTCATTTCACTACCAAAATATTACTGTGTCCTTTAGTTATTTGATAGATCACAATGAAATTGCTGATCCAAACTCTCAATTATTTATAAACGAAAATCATGGATATTGTCAGGGGTGCCTGAACCTTTGCATACAACCTTATGTATCTTTGAAATGTGAATATCATCAACTGGAAAACTCTTTCCTTTATGAGTTCAATCTGTAAGGTACACTGTGACTGCCTGAATTTTTCACATTTGTAGTTCTGTCGTCAAAAACTGGTTGTTGCTCTTTGTCAGTCCATGTTTCCAGTGGAGTTTCAAAGTGAAAGACTGGTTTGTGATTTATAAACAGATAATGTGATTTCCCCTCAAAAGACAATGCTCTTGTTTTCACCACACTGTAAGAACTTTCTGTGTTTAAAGATGGACTGTAGAAATACTTTAACATAGTGTAGTATTGTACAGCAGAGTCCTGTATAGGTTAGTCGTCTCTCGCGAATGTGCAAATATGAGTGAGTGAGTGAGTGAGTAAGTGTGTCACATCCTTGGGTGAGAACTGTGCCATGGGGGGATTTGTATCCACCCTGTGGCTACAATAAAACAGACCTCCACCTTATCATTTCATATATTGGACTGCATCACCTGTCTTTGTGTTCCTAATTAGTCTTAGTATTTAATGTTCCCTCTGCTCCCTGGTCTGTGTGTGTCAATGTTGAAGGTAACCTGTGGATGTGAGAAGGGGAGCTGGATATTTAATCTTTGCATGTTGTAGTTCTTGATTCAGGTATGTGCCTCATACACAATTACTTCATGAAACTAGTTAAATTGTATAGATGTAATCATCTCTTAATTACCATACTCTGTACAACTATTACATTAAAAAGAGAGTGAAGTGGATCTCCTGCAGTCTGCCTCTTGACAACATCAAGCCATGTTACAGATTGACACACCAACCAGGAGGTTGCGGGAATTTTCGGGCTATCTATGGCAGTCGGTTTTTTGGGGGGGGTCTATGGGGGTTTGTGGAGGACAGCTACTCCTGCCCGGGCTCTCTCCACCTGCCCTTGTTTTTAGTCCTCCAGCCTGTCGACACCTTGGTGGCAGTCAAGGAAGTGGCTTTACACTCCGGGTGCCGAATCTTCGCAGCAATAGGAGAAGACAATGCCTGCTGCTGTCAGGAGGAACTAGCAGACTAGGAAAAGTCTACGTCCCCCAGGCTGCTGTAGAATCTCCGGCCGCCATGAAGAGGATTCTCCCAAGCTGCTGAGCCTGACATCGGTGCCTGCAGCTTTCTCACCCCCTGCACCAGCGTCAGCTGCCCCCACACCTTTCTCAGTGCCAGCAAAAGCTCATCCGGTGCTGGGAGCCCCGCCTTCTTGGTCGTCTGCACTGCCCTCCTGCCCTGCCCTGTGGTTGGTGTGACAATGCCTTATTACAAGGTTCTGGAGTTGTGTCTGGTAGCCTCGCCTTAGGAGGAGATTTGTATCCACCCTGTGGCTAGAATAAAACAGATTTCCATTTTATCATTTCATATATTGGACTGCATCACCTATCTTTGTGTTTCACTAATCATCATTACCATCAGCTGTTCCTTGTTCCTAATTAGTCTTTGTCTGTTCATGAAACTAGTTGAATTGTATAGGCGTTATCAGCTCTGCGTTACAATACTCTATTCCATTAAAAAGAGAGAAGTCTGCCTCCTGACCACTGTACATCAAGACATGTTACAGAGTGAGACAGAAAGCGCAAAAGAAGCAGAACAGTTTGAGAGATTGTAGTGTCATTTATTTTCACAGTACAGAAAAAGTTGTATTACTAATATTGTATCAGGCCTCTCTCTCTCTCTGCTCCTCACTTTCTGTTGTTATTTAGTTTGTAAAAATTGCTCCCCATATAGGGATGACTCATGGTTTGTTTTGGAATATTATAACACCCTGAGGTAACAGTTCTTGTTTAACCAAATTATGCAATTTGAATACTTATATATTTTACTATGTCTGTATCGTTTATTCTTCTAAAAAGTGCTGGATAGAACTGTAAAAGTCTCTTACTTTAAAATATACACTGCTCAAAAAGGGATACTTAAACAACACAATGTAACTCCAAGTCAGTCACACTTCTATGAAATCACTCAGGAAGCAACACTGATTGACAATCAGTTCCACATGCTGTTGTGCAAATGGAACACACAACAAGAGGAAATTTTAGGCAAATAGCAAGACACCCCCAATAAAGGAGTGGTTCTCCAGGTGGTGACCACAGACCACTTCTCAGTTCCTATGCTTCCTGGCTGATGTTATGGTCACTTTTGAATGCTGGCGGTGCTTTCACTCTAGTGGTATCATGAGACGGAGTGTACAACCTACACAAGTGGCTCAGGTTGTGCAGCTCATTTATTATTTTATTACTTTTGAACAATTCTTTTTACCGAGTTAAGAGCCAGGCTTCTTGGCGTTACTTCCATTTAGTTGTTTGTTTAAACTCTGGTCGCGATTACTGCAGACTTAATTAAGCACAGTCTATCATGCGCACATACAAATGCTGCAGGCAAAATAGAAAATAAGATTTAGAAGTGTTCTTTATTTAATATAATGAAAATAAGTAACTTATTTGCAAATATAAGGAAAGACATTGCTTTGTAATCAAATCCAAACATTCAAACGAAGTATATTGCGCTGGTCACCATCACATCAAGTCAGACAATGCATTCAAATGCTAGAGACTCATTGCGCCTTACAACTTTTGCTCCCGACATCCGAAAACCGGTTAGTGCTGGATCATACTGGATCGATCATTTCGTTCATTTTCGATCAGGCACTTTACTTCTATGATCCATTATACTGCTCGGTACTAGCACCTGAATTGTTCATTTTGTTCTTTTTCGCACTGGCGCATTACTTCTATGATCCAATATTGACCCCTTGCACGCCGGGTGAATTCACCGGTAGTGCCGCCATCTTGGAGAGAGTGGATTTTGTAAACAAAGGCTGTGAATAGCAGAACATGCATAAGAAATCGACGGTGCTGCATATTAAGGACATCAATGGCTAAGAAATTTAACAAAGAGAACATGGATAATACGTGTTTATATCGAGATCATTTAAATGTAAAAAAGCCAGATATTTTCAGAAATTAACTCTGACAGAAGGCAAGGACCCTCTAGATTCAGCAGGAGTAAAATTGTGGACAATAAATTGTTTTACCGTCTGTAAAATACTTTGACATTGTAAACTACTTGGTCTTCAAAACCAGTTCATATACGAAGGAACAGCTTAGGTGTTACAAAGGGCTAGATGCTTATAACCAGTTCATATACGAAGGAACAGTTTAGGTGTTACAAAGGGCTAGATGCTTATACCAGATTGTGTGTGGATGCATGTCTGATCAGGCAGCATACAAATGCAAGGACAACAAACATGTTGTGGTTTCAGCGATGGTAAACATGGTTAACTTCATTCGCATATGGATATTATTAACATTGACAATTTGAACGAGATTGTATTGAACGATTTACCAAGATTAGTTAATATAATTTCTATACAATTTAACACTGGTAGCCTACATTTGTATTTCATGCACAGTGTAACCTCATGCAAATTACCATCTTTCCCTGCAGTACATTCATTGAGTAGATACATGTATTTATCTATACAATATTGAGTAAATACAATCAATAAATAAATTAAAACAATTCTACTTACTATTGACGAAATGGTCAGAACAGACACAAATATTCGCCAAGTTCTTTACAAGTAAAGCTATTCCACAATCCCATTCATTGTAGCAAGTGCTTTTTCCTTCAGTAGACATGGATGGACATATTCCCACAGAAGCACTTAGGCAATTAGAATTTAACCGCGTTTCAACTGGATTAGCTATCTGTAGAACATGCTGCCTTGTTAAAGCTGGATATCAAACTCCATTTGTTGTAAATGTTCTTCGGTGTACTCGGGCACAAACATGTTGGTTGGATGTCACTCAGAATATAAAAGCAAGTTGTAAAATTCCTCATCTGCAAATCCTAGATTAGTAGCAATTGTGTTACCAGCGACTTTGGTTACGAACTGATTTACAGAATCCAGAGGACCTGCCGGGTGGGCGGGGCTTGGAACAAGGAATTCAGCGTTGTAGTTCTCTTCATGCTGAAAAAATCATACCACCTCGTCTGTTTAGCATTAAAACGGCTGATCGAAACGTCACAGAAAGACAAGCTATAGCTTAAAAAATCAAGGACAACCGAGGCTTTAATGAGTAGGTTTGAAAGCCAGATCAGTCTAACAGGGATGTTTATTTTCGCGACCGAATACACGCCTGTATTCATTTTTCCTATCTCCAAGGTCCATTGGATTTCCACCGTGACGTCAGCGTTTGAAAATTCCCCGCGAAATTTCAAATCTTGCTCTTACACTAGCCAGGCATGGGTGAAACATATCTCACTGTTTTACAAATGTCTGGGGGGAGCTACTAGCACCTCCAGATAGCTGTAGGGTGAAGTATCCCTTTAAATATTTTGATTTTGATTTGCTGCTGGGTAATTTTAGGGCTAGTGTAGATGTAGACAGAAAAACACTTTTTCGTAGACTATTTATGCACTCTTTTTGCAAACAATTTATATTATTAGAAAAACCATGTCCCGGGTCTTAAATATGTTTTGTTTGATCACCAATATGATTGTTTAGTAATACAACAAGGTAGAATACATAATCCTCTGCCAGTGTGCATAATTTAATTCCTGACCAATTACAGGTATTTTTCCTTTTTTTAAAAGCATTTATAGCGGCATTAAACGTCTTAAAGTCTTACATTTAATGTAATAAAGTGACAGCCTTTGTTGTGTTTGATTGCTAACTTTTGTAGGCAGAATTTTATGATGGACATGTGTAATGTGTCCATTATTTGCACCATGCAAGACTATTGTGTCAACCAAGATTGTGATATTTGTTTTAAAATCATTTGAAATCATGCTTCAAGAAGTCAAAGTGTACCCTTGTACATTCATTTGTATGTGTTAAAATACAGTATTTAATGGAATAATGCAATATACATTATTAGGCGGACTAAAATATATCAAGTAGTCAACTGAACGCCTCCCCCGAATCTAGCTGTATATTTCAAAATTCACTACAGTGACATCACTGTAGTGAAATTTGAAACATATCGTGGCCAATTTGCAAAGTTCAGAAAGCATTGAGAAGGTGTTTTCAATTACTGTCTTGTCGGAAATATGACTGGCACAAAAATGTGGAGGTGCTTAGGGGTCTGGAGTGTTCCTTTAAATTTACAACATAAATGATAGCATATATAGATTGATCAGTGGTGGGCCGTCAGGGCCTGCAAGGCCTTCTCTGCAGGCCCAAAGATAGTCAGAATATATTTTTTATATATATTATTCTTTAATATATTTTTTCATTAACACTATATATATTTTACAAAGTTCATTTCAATTAGTCTATAAGGTAATTTTATTGCTACACTACGCTCTTTTCAGTTGCCTTGCTTTTAGCGCAGCTCATATAAATGAAAGCTTTTATCCAACAAGATTTTTTCATCTGTGTTGTCTCTGGGTAGCCCTATGCATATATTTCAAAGATGGAGCCATGAGTTAGCTATTGAAAAAACCATTTTCCTCAGCAGACCAGTAGAGTTCAAATGGCGAAATGCGATATAGTTTTTCTCATTGCTATTTTCATGTAGCCTAAAATTTGTAAAATTATAGGTAAAAAATATTTCAATCCTCAAGGAAATGCGCACATTTAAGTACAGCAAGGAACGAAGGATGCAAGTTATGCGTACTATAACTGTAGAAAACGGCATGAGAAACGCCCCGGACCTAGCCTCTGAAAGCCACCTTCAGGGAGGAAAGACAAATGTCATTAGTTTGCAAAACTTCTGGGTGAACAAAATAGTGGTATTTCTGAGTTCTGACATACTAACGTTAAGAAATATAACTTAAAGGAAATACGATGTACCCTATTTATATTTTGTATTTACAAAAGCCCTAGAATGTCATTGTGAGGTTATTATAATGCCGTTTTAATTTCGGGAAGATAGTGAAGCCTAGGTGTAAAATACATGGCCCGCCACTGAGTTTGATAATGTAATTCCAGTGGACTTGATTCTTCACTTGGCATTGTTCAAGGTGTCAGTGCTTAACAGTTTTCAGTTATATGCAACCTGATTTCACAGAGTTCTTTGAAATGAACACGGACCAAAATCTGTGACAGTTCCACGGAATGGCGGAAAATTAAGTGAAATTAACACAGACCCTTAACTTCACAATCTGTGGCACAGAAAAGTCTGCGATGTGCACACAGAAGTGATGGCGTGTTCAATTCACTGAATTCAGTGAGACCTTGCTGTTAACTCTATTTAAGCCTTACACAAACCCTTACCCTAACCTTAACCACTCAGAAACCTTGCTGTTAACTCCATGTAACATGTGTTACGTTGTAATGTATTGTTTGTAACCATGGTGACAGTGAGAAAAAGAGGATAAAAAAGCACATTTGCAACATGTCTGCATCGTGCTGGAATAGAAAACAAAATACATGCAAAGTGTCCACCTGGATTTGAACTCACAATCTCTGGGATGTGAGTTGCACGTTTATACGCCCGTCCAACCTACCAACCTGCAAAATCTATGCTATGTACACTCTGCTATGTCATCATGCGATTCCATGAAACTGCCACAGATTTTGAAGTTAAGGGTCCGTGTTAATTTCACAAAATTCTGTGAGATCACGTTGGTTATATAAGTGGTTTGAGGCCCACATGCCATCTTCATAACTAATTTACCAACTAAAGTATTATTGGTAAATCTTTAGAGAATTGGTCATTTAACTGCAGTGGCGGGCCGTGCATTATACACCTAGGCCTTCACTATCTTCCCAAAATGAAAACGCTTTATAATAACCTCACAATGACATTCGAAGGGCTATATGTTATTGTCATTCGGCATATAATGCACCCCATATTCATAGTGAAGATACGTTTATTCCACTCGATAAAAGTTATTTAACACGAGGCTCAACATCAATGAGACTTACAATACACTAATTGACCCGACACGACTGAAACCATAAGAATGTAACACTACGCATTATTAAACGCACATCGAGGTTTACCACGCACACTCAAAGGCACAGCCCACTAAGACCCCTGAATCTGAACCACAGACCTTATATATACGATCTGCACATGCTTCACACCAGTAGTGATCTAAAACAAGCAGTAATAATTAACAAGTATTAACAGGTCTGGCGCCAGGATGAAGTGTGTCTGTATATCTCCCCCTGCATGAATACAAATACAGAACATGCACTAATCCCCGTTAAGAACCTTTAAGGCTAGGGATGGGCCGATAACATTTTTTATGGAACGAGTACAAGTACAGAGTATTTCATTTTGGGTACTTGCTGATATGAGTACGAGAACTTTAATGAACTATGCCAAATGTCACATTTATCAAGCTAAAATCTGCTATATCTTAGATGTTGATCAGCCAATTCAAATGTAGAAAAGTAAATATTCCTACATGTCTAGAAGAACATCATTTACATTGCAGGTCAAGAATGTGTAATATTTATTAGATGTCAATGGTTTACGTCTCTTCCCTAATTAAGTGAGAGAAACACGTTCGTAAACGCGAACGCAATAGACGTTTGTGTTCGAATTTGCCCTAACTAAGCATTGCAGAAGTTTTGTGTAAGATGAGAAAGTCTGTTTGAAGTGACTTTCTACAAACATGGATAATTACCTAATCTAATTATTCTGTTAAGGTATTTTATTGTTTTATTATAATTGGTACAATTAGCTGTACTATCAATGTAATCTATTGAACAAAATATAAATAGGCTACATCGTATTTCTTTAAGTTATATTTATTAACGTTAGTATGTCAGAACTCAGAAATACCACTATTTTGTTCACCCAGAAGTTTTGCAAACTACAGACATTTGTCTTTCCTCGCTGAAGGTGGCTTTTAGAGGCTAGGTCAGGGGCGTTGCTCATGCCGTTTTCTACAGAAAACCGAATTGCATCCTTCATTCTTTCCTGTACTTAAATGTGCTGGTTTCGGTATCGGCCCATCCCTAGGCCATCAAACTCACCAAGGATGCTCATTATTTGAAAACGAAGACCTTTTTCTTTTAAAAAGTGTTCTATGATGCTGTTGTACAGCACATCTTTGCGTTAACTTCCAATAAAATATCTTGCCCAGTGCTGAGAGTCGAACCTGCCCAGTCCTATATTCGCCACCAAAGTAACTTCTTCACCTCCATCTGCCATTCTGCTAAAAGTAAAAAATCTAACAATCTAAAAATCTAAAAGTTTAAAGAAATCGGAGAAGGAAGAGCTAAGCTGGGAGAGCTTACCCGGGATTTCCACTAACTGCGGAACGGCTGCAGATCGGCTCCGCTGCGTGTCGGCTCCGTGCTCTGCCATC
>JACXGM010005716.1:23872-34507 GCA_016801145.1 Umbra pygmaea
CGGCATCCGGCAGAAATAGAAGCTCTGCGTATCTGCTCCGCAGGGCTGCGGATCGCCGGAGCTGGGACGGAGTCGGAACGCAGCCGTTCCGCAGTCAGTGAAAATACAAACATTGACTTTAATGGAAACCTATTGACTCCGCCGCCGTTCCGGAGCGGATCCGCAGCCGTTCCGCAGTTGGTGGAAATTGCCGGTAAGCTAGTTGTTGTTCTGATGGCGAACTTGAACTGCCCTTCCTATCAGCAACAGAAACGATGCTGACGTAAGGCTAGGCCGGCAGAAACGCTTTACTTGGTCAAAGAACACACCCAACATGGTAAAGTCGAAATCTGATTGGTTAAAAATATGACAATCAACAACATGGTCCTGATGGGCTTCAACAACAGACGGCATTCACTCGGAATTCTGAATGCCCTAGTCTACTCGGAGACAACACAGATGAAAAAATCTTATTGGATAAAAGCTTTCATTTATATGAGCTGCGCTAAAAGCAAGGCAACTAAAATGAACGTACTTTAGCAATGAAATCACCATATAGACTATTTTAAATGAACTTTGTCAAATATATATTATTAAAAAATATATTAAAGAAGTACAAAAATACATTTCTGATTATCTTTGGGCCTGCAGAGAAGGCCTTGCAGGCCCTGACGGCCCACCACTGTTTAACTGTCACATGTGAGACAAGGTGCAGGGAGGGGTGATTTTATTGTAGAACACTTGACAAAACAACAAAACCATAGACCGCCCTCAGTCATTAATATATTATAGTGCAACAGTGCATGCCCAACAAATCAAAACTCTTACTGTACGTACACACTGCCACAGACTTGAGCTTCAAAAGAAGCTCTGGACGCCGCCCTGTCAAGAACGCTTGTCAAAAAAGTACGGGGAAGCTTTAAATGCTTTGGCCACATTGGCCGCTCTGACGTGGCAGGACATTCCCATCAAGCAAGGAAGTCTAGCAGACGTACTTAAATTCCGATTGGTTGACTGCCGTTTGCCGCTGAACCGTAACTTTGAAACTCAAAACTGTGGCGGTGGGTACGTACAGTTATTACTACAAGGCGACACTAATTCTTAGTACATAACATGTACCAATCAGGACTGAGAACATTACATCCTTTTTATAAATTTGAAAAATCTTCTCAGGGTGATACTTACAACTCATTTACGTAGTGACACGGGTGAAATAATCACTGACTCTACACAGGTTTAATCTACTTAGGATGACTACTCTGTAATACATGATGCAATTTTAACGCCAGAAGGGATGCAGTACAAAAGACAAAGCCTGACTAATTATCTCTTATCTATGAAAGGGCTACCAGGTCCATCCAGGATTAGAAGATAAAATGGATTAAGTTGTTATAAAATGATCTGATAAATAATAGAAAAGTGCTTATCTCAAAATCTGGCATGGAACGTAAAAGATCTAATTTTAGGACTGGCAGGAAAACATTTTATAAGCGAGACAGCCCTAATCAGCGACAAATGCAGTCCACTTCTCAAATAAAGGGTCCTTGTTATCATCCACTCGTTAGGGATTAAAGTCATGTTAATATTTGCATTTCTAGTGCTGACACCAGGGGCATGACTGAGGCTTGGGAATTATATGAAGAGGCAAAGATGGGCAAGGTCCTTCGAAGAAGATTACTTTGTTTAGCCATTAAAGGAGCATGCAACCCAGGTGCCTTCACCTCTCCACTGCCACTGAAGCCAAGGCCATTCTTTGCTCTGATCAAGCCATTGTTGCTTGCTTTTCCCCCACTTCGAGCACCTTCGATGAAGAGACACTTTACAGACAAAGCAAAACAGCGAAACTTTCCCCCTTGAAGTTTACTAATACGAACAGATTAATGTTGCAAATCCATAGTCCGCAAATGACACAAACATTGTTCCTGGCAGAGCCCCTGTGTAACTGCTATGCCCCCCCTTCCTCACCCCACTCTATAAAATGTATTAGAGGATTTGTGTTCCTAATGACACCTGGCCCCTGCCATTGGAGCAGTGTAAATAATCCCATCACAGAGCCCAACCTCACCAGCGACAGGGTAATCCCTTGTTTAAGGCTGTTACACCAACCCCACCCACTTAATTCCCTCATCATAAGGACATAGCTTAGCATACATTACCAAGTTATGACTCGAAAAGAAAGTGGAAACACTTGTGGTTCGGCTTTCTCTTCTATCTCTCGCGTTCTCAGTTCCACGGAGAACATGTCACCTCCCTTTGATTCAGAAGCACTCTGCCACATGATATTGAGGCAGCTCTTTTTCAGACATGCCAGAGTTAAACTCTGGTCGCTGACACATCGGGATAGACTTAAGGCCGAGATAAACCATGCAAAGGCAATGAGATTTAGTTCCTTGAGAAATGTTAAGGAGAGTAGATGAGTTAGACATGAAGCAACTTTAGGATCCGCTGAAAACTCTTCTGCCCACAGAGTACATACTGTATACATAAGTGAAAGTCAACCGTTTCTCACATAAAATGAAGTAAGGAAGGAAGTGTTCTTTGGTTACTGAAGTCCATTTGTCGTTTTTTTTATAAAGATGTTAAATTTTGTGTGATGCCAAAGCTCCAATCTGCTGACGGCGCTCAGCTTTCTCTTAAATCGTGGAGTTGAGATAGGCGGCTAGAAAAGCCTTGACAGAGTGGTCTTCAGATCAAAGTCAGATCAAAATGTTGCTACTATGGTAAAAGTAAATCTACACATACTGTTGACATTGTACCATCAAGATCATCTGAGACTTATTTCTGACAAGCCTGAACAGTGTGATGTTTCAAATGAAAGTACATCTGGTAACTATTTACATTAGGATTTTCTTATACATGTGTAGTAGCACTGTACCACATTAGAAGCATAGCTGTTACATACTAGGTTACATTTATATGTCCAGGATCACTGTACTGAGCAGTTCTATTTTATATTGGCCCCCTGTGGGAATCAAACCCACAACCCTGCCATTGAAAGTGCAATCTTCTTACCATGTGATGCGTTTAGTAATGGAAGTGGAACATTAAATATTTCTGTAAGCTTTTACATACATATTATACACATCTCAAAGACTCATTTGGCCAAAATGAAATTACTGGCTAAGAGATATTTATCGCTAAAATACTTAAAAACTAATTAAGACTGCAACACGACGCAATATCCCCCTCGCGGATTATTGCTTGTTCTATATAACTTCATAACACCCCCAATGTATTGGCTGGAGATGGATATTTATTTCTTACATTATTGCTTCACCTTTTCCTACCAAATGAAAAGAGAGCTCAGAATAATGAAGAAAGAAACTCCAGGAGGGGGTTTAAATAAGGAGAAGGAGTCTGGTCATTGCCAGCTTTCAAGGGAAAGACGTTCCAAGTGCTTCACCTTTAATTAAGTATCAATCTCACACAACTGATTGTGTGAAACGTATCATTACGTTTTTTCCCTGTGTGTCACATTATACTTCCTACTCAACAAAGAGGGCTGAATACACCCCCACATCTGTCTTCTGCCAGACTTGCTACACAGTCACAGTTTAGGAAGTGGAACGATCACGATTTGACATTGCAAGAAGCATCATGGAGAGAAAGAGAGAGAAGCTTTGACCTGCCTATCCAAAACTGAAGATGAAGCCGAATGAGTAGGGTTGAGAATGAAACAGAGTGAACAAGCAGGAGAGTGAAGAGAGAAATGTAAGTAAGTAAGTCTGAAGGGAAGGCAGAATTTATTGCTTTAGAAATGTGCTCTGTGTGTACCAAGGAGCATCACCAGAGCAGCCACTAAACCTTTGACACATGCAATGAATGCATATTCAAAGGACAACATTGAGAACATGCTCAGTATTTTACCAAGTGGAACCAAAATAAAAAATATATACTTTAAATTGTAAGATCATATATATATATATATATATATATATATATATATATATATATATGTATATATACACTCACCTAAAGGCTTATTAGGAACACCATACTAATACTGTGTTTGACCCCCTTTTGCCTTCAGAACTGCCTTAATTCTACGTGGCATTGATTCAACAAGGTGCTGAAAGCTTTCGTTAGAAATGTTGGCCCATATTGATAGGATAGCATATTGCAGTTGATGGAGATTCGTAGGATGCACATCTAGGGCACGAAGCTCCCGTTCCACCACATCCCAAAGATGCTCTATTGGGTTGAGATCTGGTGACTGTGGGGGCCATTTTAGTACAGTGAACTCATTTTCATGTTCAAGAAACCAATTTGAAATAATTCAAGCTTTGTGACATGGTGTATTATCCTGCTGGAAGTAGCCGTCAGAGGATGGGTACATGGTGGCAATAAAGGGATGGACATGGTCCGAAACAATGCTCAGGTAGGCAGTGGCATTTACACAATGCCCAATTGGCACTAAGGGGCCTAAAGTGTGCCAAGAAAACATCCCACAAAGCATTACACCACCACCACCAGCCTGCACAGTGGAAACAAGGCATGATGGATCCATGTTCTTATTCTGTTTACGCCAAATTCTGACTCTACCGTCTGAATGTCTCAACAGATATTGAGACTCATCAGACCAGGCAACATTTTTCCCATCTTCAACTGTCCAATTTTGGTGTGCTCTTGCAAATTGTAGCCTCTTTTTCCTATTTGTAGTGGAGATGAGTGGTACCCGGTGGAGTCTTCTGCTGTTGTAGCCCATCCGCCTCAAGGTTGTGCGTGTTGTGGCTTCACAAATGCTTAGCTGCATACCTCTGTTGTAACGAATGGTTATTTCAGTCAAAGTTGCCCTTCTATCAGCTTGAAGCAGTTGGCCCATTCTTCTCTGACCTCTAGCATCAACAAGGCATTTTCGCCCACAGGACTGCCGCATACTGGATGTTTTTCCCTTTTCACACCATTGTTTGTAAACCCTAGAAATGGTTGTGCGTGAAAATCCCAGTAACTGAGCAGATTGTGAAATACTCAGACCGGCCCGTCTGGCACCAACAACCATGCCACGCTCAAAATTGCTTATATCACCTTTCTTTCCCATTCTGACATTCAGTTTGGAGTTCAGCAGATTGTCTTGACCAGGACCACACCCCTAAATGCATTGAAGCAACTGCCATGTGATTGGTTGAGTAGATCATTGCATTAAGGAGAAATTGAACTTGTTTACTAATAATCCTTTAGGTGAGTGTATATATATATATATATATATATATATATATATATATATATATATATATATATATATATATATAATGTATTATTAAATTAAATACCTGTTCTTTGGGAATACAATAGTAGATACCTGATCTGATTTGCAGAATAATATAATCTGGACATAAAATATTATTAAATGGATTATATTGCTTTATGTGCATGCTTGAATGGAGCCCTGATGCACACCGCAAGAACAATAATTGACAATGGAGCAACTTAAATTAGCTCACCTCGACTTCCACTTGGAATGATCCATGCTTGAGATCAGGGTGTTCACATGTTATGGTTGCTGACCTCAGATCCAATTCAATATGATTTTTTGTAGGATGCCGTTTTTGCTGAATTTATTTTATGCTTTTTTGACAGCTCAGGGATCTGATCTAGTAACCTTTTGGTCACTGGCTAGATCCTATAACCGCTAGGCTACCTGCAATCCAGTGTTTATCCATAAAAGCATTTGGTAACAGGGCTTGTTTAAGTAATAATGCGAGACGTGCAAGATACAGACAGAGCAAATGGTTGCTACTAGAAGCAGTCAGTACATAAGGAAAATGTGTGCTTGTTAGAACAAAATAAAGACATCAAAAGCCTTTCCTTAGCTTTCATTATAGCAGCCATCACGGCACTGCCATGTTTCAGCACTAATAAACTAGCACCTTCTTGACAGATAAAAAGAAAACCAGACAATAATTCATTGAAAGCTGGGTGCATTTTGAGGATGGTCAGTTCAAATCAAGTCAACATTTCAAAAATATGGCTTATTTTTTTTAGGGGAAAACATATTGAAACTCAATGCCATTGTACTGCACTGTTGCTTCGAGGTTCCTTCGTAGTTACACGTGTTGTGTGAATTATTAGAATTGTACAATCACAAATCCTCCCGATGGATCCTTTTATGGATCGTTACAAAATATGTCCAGCATTTGGGATTTAAAGCACAATTAAAAAGATGCCAATCTATAGCTCCCAATTAGTCTGAAGCCTATACATCCACAACTAGTGTCACAATCTCCAACCCAACTCTCAGGCCTCCTAGTTCTGTAGACAGGCCACTTGTCAGTCCTGGATGCAGGGGGGGAAATTCATGGGGATTGACAAGGTTTCAGAGTGCAGGGGAAAGTAGGTTCTATTGGATTAGAGTGTCAGATATGCTGATCCACTGCCTTCGGCCCAGACATCACAGGGCCGTCTAACTCAATTTCCACCTTCGACTTGTCCGTTAGATGCCATGAGAAGTTATTATCTGTTAACCTGCGTTTTAAACAAGACCAAAAAATAACAAGAGCTTAGCACACGCAAACACTGTAAAAGCCAGTAATCTTTATTATCAATATAAGAGAGAGGCTTTGTGTTGCATTGCATTTCTTTTTTTTAAACAGTCTAAATCAGTTTGCCTTCCCATTTTCTCAACAAGTTTTGTCACCAAACATTAATATTTTTGCCAGGTGCTCTGCAAAGTACTGGGCAATAGGCCATCCTGACTGGAAGCAAACGTGCACTGCTATATTGTCACAGAATCAAATAAACTGACCCACTCTCTCTTTCAGAATGTAAGCTACTGAAACCATAAAATGCTAAACACTTTATTACACTTTCTTTAACAGTTTTTTATTGAAATTATTTGTTTATGTTTAGGGATTTTGGAATGCTAGGGGCGTGATGTTCAGATGATTACATCAGCCACATTTTTGCTGAAGTTTTTATATGGCAGATTTGACTATTTTCTGGAATATTTTAGCACAACACAAATTCTTATATAAAATTCATGGCAATGCAGATCTACATCAACCTTCAGATAAAATGTTGGGATGTGTATTATTTACCTATCCAACATTGGGATGTACATCCTGTATGCTCTACAGAAGTCAGGGTCTAACCTTAACTTGTCATGCCAATGCAACAAAACAGGTAAACCCGCATTACATTTATTCTCCTGGGTGGTAATAAGGAAATGTATGAATGCCATATCAAGCCATGCCTCCAGTGGGTCATATCTCAATAACGCAGCATCAATAATTCAGCACTCACCATCAATAACCCAGCAGATTTTAAAGAAAACAACTCAACTAAGTGACCCAACGCCTGAAATCCAATTCGGAATTCTGACCAACCGAGCAGTACGTGTCGATATTAGCATTTTACTAGCAGGTGTTTTCGTGTGTTCCTGTGTGTGCATGTATGTGTGGGTTTGTGTCTACACTAATAACACTGGAACCTTCTCCACAGACACATGACCAAGATGCTAATGGCATTAAATTGTAAATATTAAATAACAAGCAAACACTTTTCTTCATTAAACCCTAATTGCTGCTTTATCCCTAACTATCAGAGAGAATCATTTGAAATGATTCTGACATCACATCAATGTAACATGTACCCAAATAAAACTCAATTCACTAATTTACAAAAATGTCCCCTGGCTGACTCGCTAGATTAACCAGTGTATTAACAGTGTTTATCGAGACCACCTCCTCATAAAAACATGCAATATTGAACTCACAAAGAAACTGAAAGTATGTACACTGGCAGCTAAAAGACTGTTGTCTACAATGTCACCCCACCAACGTATCGCTAGGAAATTAATTCAGTCTGTGATTGAAACAGTTTCCTGGCCTATTCCACACTAGACTGAGGAGAAAGAACGCAGGAGCTCAATTGCAGTCTCTTGATTACCAAAATAATTTATCCACATCTCCATATCAGAGGCAGAATCTCAAAAGCCCAGATGCACTGTACATCATGAGCACCACACTAATTCCTTGCAGTGGGAGACGAGTGAAACAAAAGAGAAACACTCAAATCAGTAGATAAGACACTGATCCCATCCCAAACTCCACCCTATCAACTCTGTAGTGAACTGATTGAGAACAGGGTCCAGGGGACAAAAGTGCTGCACTGTATAGTGCATATTATAATAGGAACCCATTTGATACTTACAGTTTTTCCAGGTAATGAAATAGATATACTGTATGTCTACAAGACTAATCAGTTATTAAAGGTTTGGCTCAGTAATTGTACGTCTTGCGAGGTGAAAAGATGAGAAAGGCGCTATGGACAGTACAAGGACAGGGCTTCTAGCTAATCATATTCCGATGTATGCAGTTTTTACAGGCAGTTACCCAGCCTGATGAAACAACGAAAGAAAAATAGGAAGAATAAAAAACGTAGAGGGCAAAAAGACAGAATGAAAAAAAGAGTGATAGAATATGGAGCCTAGCTAATTTCCACTCACATGTAGGATCACTTTGCTCTGCTGTGGCATCTTTCTCAAGTGTAGACAGAGAAGGCCAGCTAATTAGCTGGCATCTCACCATTGCTGTATTGCTATATAAAAATCACATCTTCTCTTGCGACCATAACTACATTGATTCAGCTTTTCGTAAATGGTGGAGCATCAATAATCCCATTTTAGGAAATCAAAGTAAAGACATGAGACAAAACTGCACTGATTGTATGAGTTCAGAATGAGAGTTGAATATCTAATGAAATCATAGAGGGCAGGATTCACTGCTGCCCCCTGCCAGTGGAATGGCTCATTGGTGTTCTGTGAGAAGAGGGATTGCCTCTAAACTCTTTAGAAATGTTGATGTTTCATTTTTGTATATTTTAGCTGTAACTAATCAAATGGCAACTGAGGGCTTTTTTGTGTCAAAGGGTAGATTTGTAACATGTGTTCTGTTTCACATGTATTGCTGTGTACATTTTCTTTTTAGGATTTCACAGTTTTGCAAGGAGAAGGTAACCATCCCTCACTCTGTCTATATTTTGCCATGTAAGAAATACTTTGATAATTGGAAAGTGTCACGTGTGGTGTGATTGAAGGAGGGAGACCCAGGCAGGTAGATGGTAGATGACAAATAGCTGGTTGTTTTATTGTAGACAAATCCGGAGACATACATATAATTTCAGTTCCAGGTTACCACTGAAGCGAGTGGCACAACGGATATACTTATATAGCTTAACATGCTCTTTCAGTGGACACTGATAGCTAACACACAAGTACAGAGTGTACGCATTAACTTCCAACCTTCAGCGACTCACTTTTCACAACTTATTTTTACATACATAGATGCGCCTGGACAGCCTTCTCACACAACGTAACAATACCATGTAACGTAAATCATCAGATCTACAAGCTACCAGCCTAACCTAAACCTATCCTAGAAGGCCAAACCAGAGATAGGAGTCACAGTCTTAAAGGGACATTACATATACATAATGAGACTGGAAACACAAAACTAAACAGAAAATACACAACATTATAAAGGAGTGCAGTCTCAGTCTTTTAACTCTGTGTTTACGCCAGCCCTCCCTGGGCTGGGCGTTACAGAAATATTTTAATATGCCTCGTTGAAATGTCAGCTATTGTAAGTTAAAGCTACTTTGTGTACATTGACTGTAAATATATAATATCTTCCACAATACAGTTTTCATTCAGTTTAAAGCCATAACTGAACACTGAACATTTTGGCAACTCAACCCAAAAATGATGCATTTTGTCTTTACCAAAACATCACTACCACCAGAATGCTAGGTTATTAGTGATAGAAAATAATGACTTACTGTTGACCTTGTATCACATTTATTTAAACTTGCAGTGTTTATACACAATACATTTTTTACCACTTCCAGGTTTGCCATCTTTGGGACTTTACAATTTCAATGTGTGCATGTGCGGAGAACATTTTTGGTAAACCTAACCCTAACTTAAAAAATGCAAGTTCTTGTTTACTTAGTATAAACTCAGATGTATGCAAAAAAAACAACAAATTGAAAGGAAACACTTTTTTATGCTGAATGCACTTGTAGCAGGTTATAACTAGTGGTTACAGCATGCTAAAATTCCATTGGGAAGATTTCCATATGGAAGATATCACGGAATACCAATGAAATTCATATTTGGCTGGGGGGGTCCGAGTGGCCTAGGGCTAGTGGGCTAGGGCTGATTTATACTTCTGCGTCAAGGTTACGCCGTACCCTTTGCCGCAGCTGATGTGCACCTCTCCAAAAATTAAACTACGCATCACAGCGACGCAGCACCAAGATCTGTTATTGGTGGGCTTGATTGCATTGCATTGCAGTGCAAACCAAGGGGGTAAGCCAGCACCCGGAATTTGAAGCTCCCGTGGGGAGATTCTGAGGATACCGAGGCACTACCTTGCGTTAGCAGTCCATAGACTCCCATTCATTTTAGGCGAATAAATTTACATCTAAAGTGTTTAAAGACTATATTTGTCCATTGTTTATTTTTAAAGAAAGAACAATGAATTAAAGGCTCCATTAACTTGTATCTCACGTTATGGCACCGTAGCAACCGTTTTTGTAAAAATAGGCTATCTCGACTTGGTCATAACTACGCGACTTTCTGTTGCACAGTAGAGAAATTACCACATAGTCCAGGAGAAGCTGGCAGGTAATCAGTGGGACGTGGAGGCATAAAGTCAA
>JACXGM010005717.1:0-21487 GCA_016801145.1 Umbra pygmaea
ATGGGTTTGAAGCTGTTACGGATCGTTGAATAACAGTGATCTAGGGTCTGATCGCCCCGAGTGTGAAAAGAAATATGCTGATGGAATTTAGGCAGTATTTTTTTCATGTTTGTCCTGTTAAAGTCTCCAACAACAATAAAAACAGACTCAGGATGAGCGTCCTCTAGGCCACTTATTATTCTATATAGTCCCTCGAGCGTGCGCGCCTTATCCGCCTGCGGAAGTATGTAGACTGCTGTGATTATAGCGGAAGTAAACTCCCGGGGGAGATAGAAGGGACGTATGTTTACAGTTAGTAGCTCCAGGTCCGGTGAGCATTGTGTTGAAATAACTGCGGCATCCAAATACATATTTAATGCAACAATGTAGCAGTGATGATTTGGGTTTGTCAAAACCTTTTGTAAGCAGAGTGATCACACAAACAATTATAGCACTTTCAGAACCTCTTATTGTGTCGCAGTTCATTTCCTTTCCACTGGACATTCCCACCTTGTAGGCATAACAAACTGTATTTATGAATATAGCAGCCTTGTTGTCGGAGTAATTGATGGAACCCACATCCGAACTATTCAACGTGATCTCCGAAATACCTGATACTACCACAGAAACTTAATTTCAAACTCTGTGGCAGTTTCACGGAATGGCCGAAAATCCTAGAAGGGTCCAGCTGCGGCCTATAGCCGATCACGCCACGCCCCTGCTCATGCCACGCCCCCCGCTCACGCCAAGCCCCATGACTACCTAACGATACTGATCCACTTGTCCGAGCTACACTTCTATCGCGTCGCATCTCGCTCTATTCCTATGGGTGACGTCACGGGACTTCAACGTGCCCACATAGCATCCCGGGAAGGCAGCACTGTAGTAGTATTATTTATTTCGAATTTATGCAAAACATCTGACAAGAAATCAAATCAAATAGACAAATCAAACTAATTAGAATAAGACAATAAAAACAAATTAATTAACAATAGATACAACCAAAGACTTTTTAACTCTTGTCAAAGTCAATTACATAATCGAAAAGGAGTGGGAAGAAGAAAAAAAACGTATTTAATCCCCTATCCAAAAATCAAAAGCTTACAAAAATCGACCGCGTTCAAAATATTTATACATCTACTTTGTTATATCCCAAAGCAATAAAAAACGATATCTCTTATTTAAACAAGGAAAAAGTCATTAAATAAATAGAATGAAAGAATAACTTCCAGCAGCTCAATCACAATGAAACTGAAGATAACTACTAGCACCAAAAATACTCATTGATTATTGATTGATTATTGACCCCCTTCTTCATCACTGTATCCCTTAAAAACCATATCTTTATACCTGATTTTAAACTGATTTATGTTTGGACATTGCTTTAGTTCCTCTTTGAGACTGTTCCAGAGCTTTACTCCAGAACTTGAAATGCAAAATCTTTTCCTGTTTGTCCGTATCTTGTTAGTTTTGATATGTCCCCCTTAAATTATAACATCCCTCTCTCACACTAAATAATATTTGAATGTTTCTCGGCAATAGCTTATTTTTGGCTTTAAACATTATTTGGGCTGATTGATACTTCACAAGATCTGGGAATTTTATTATTTTTGACTGTAAGAATAATGAGTGAGTGTGATCCCTATACCCAGTGTTGTGAATAATTCTTATTGCTCTTTTTTGGAGAACAGATAGTGAATGTAATGAACTTTTGTAGTTGTTACCCCAAATCTCAGCACAGTATATGAAATATGGTAAAACTAGTGAACAATACAACATGTGGAGTGATTTTTTGAACTGCATTTGAGAAATTGTTGCGCGACAAAAAAGATGAAAATTCACAGCTTTATGCAAATGAATCCGTTGAACACGAAGCGACTATCCAATAGAAGTAGAGCATAGAGGAGACGGGGGGAGGCTCGCGGTTAATCAGGGGAGAAACTGATGGTGGCTGTAGACCGCAGCTGTATTTGAGGAACACCCATCAACGACCGAATGGAGTGTAGCCTTGCTACAACACCCGACTGCCGTGTCGGACAAGTGGATCGTACCGTTAGTAGCTAGCACAAGCTAGTATGTCGCTACTGTAGTAGCACAACATAATGATTATATCTCCATGGTTGTCTGAATACATCCATTGTTTTTTGTTTAACGTTAGTGAATACTTTAGACAATAAACGGCGTGGAGTGAACGGCGACAGTTTGTTTGTGTTGTCGTAGCAACCGGTAGCAACACTGCGCGTTCTTAAGCACAAGTATAGTTCGTTCTCTTAATACATCCAATGGTATACTTGGCGAAGTCATGAACTCGCCATTTCAATGTCTAAAAATATTCACTAACGTTAAACATTGTGTTTTCGTAGTTCCTTATCTTCTAAAATAAACAATGGATGTAAATGGACATGCGCACTAGCAACAGTTTGTTTGTGTTGTCGTAGCAACCGGTAACAAAAATGCGCGTCCATGAGCTTCTTACAAGTACAGTTCGTTCTCTTAATACATCCAATGGTATACGTGGCGAACTCATTAACTCTCTGTTTCATTGTCTAAAAATATTCACTAACGTTAAACATTGTGTTTTCGTTGTTCCTTATCGTTTACATGCTTATCTTCTAAAATATATGATGGTTGTAGATGGACATGCGCACTAGCAACAGTTTGTTTGTGTTGTCGTAGCAACCGGTAACAACCCTGCGCATTCATGAGCTTCATTCGTTTAATAAATCCAATGGTATATTACGTGGTGAACTCATGAACTCGCAGATTCATTGTCTAAACATATTCACTAATGTCAAACATTATGTTTTCGTTGTTCCTTATCGTTTACATGCTTATCTAAATAAACGATGGATGTATTCAGACAACCAATTAGATGTAATCATTATGTCGTGCTACTATAGTATCTACAGTACATACTAGCTAGCAAGGTTAGCCAAGGGGCGTGGCGTGAGCGGGGGGCGTGGCATGAGCGGGGGCGTGGCGTGAGTGGCTACAGGCCGCAGCTGGACCACACTCTGTTTTTTCCTTCTTGGACAATCAACCAATCACAGTCTTCAAAAGATTGTGTCATACATAGCAACGGGGTCAGCCCCGCCTCCTCAATAAAATGACAGTTTTTGTTTTTTCCTTGCTCAGAGTTGCTCTTAGATCGCTCTGGAATCGCTCTTAAGCTAAGACTCCTATGTAAAGGTTTTTAAGCTAAATTAGGAGTATTCTAAGAGGATTCTTAGAATCTTTATGAATACGGGCCCTGGATTTTAGCATGAATAAGTCATATATTTGAACTGATATTTAACAAAGTCATAATAGACAAACAGTCTGCAAAAAACACATAACACAGTTAATTCATCTATATCGTGTAGAAGAAATCTCTTAACATCCTTACATCTCCGTTCATGAGTCTATGATACATAAAACTTTGGCAAGAATGGAGTTTATGAGAGGACACCACGGACGAAGCCACTGCTGTACAAAAAATATTGATGCAGGTCTGAAGTAAAAAAAAATAGCACATGGATTGCCTCCGTGTGGCACAGCGGGCAATTGCTACCAAGCAGGACATGTATGTTCCTGTGATTAAGGGCTGGATCGTGACCACCGCAGCTCCAACTTTGCCCGGAGTTCCAGCACGAGGCAGTGAAAATTGACTGAGCGCTGATCGGGGTATTGAAAATTCAGACAATGTACCTTGCTACATCGCTCTCCAGCAACTCCTTGTGTGCAGATTTGGTGTCTGTGACTACATTTGCTGAGGGATATTTGGTGAATGTGTATTCCTTCCTCCCGTGTGCTGTCTAAAGCCTTCCATTTTAGGTGAGATGAATTTGACGGCTCTGCAACATGTGGTTGAAGAAAAAAACGTGAGCAACCTTAAAGTGAATGTTCCACTGTGCTGCTGACAAAATATTCTGTGGCCAGATAAAAAAGGTTCAGTTGTTTGGAAGGAAGGAACATACACCAATGCACAATAACATTATGATCACCTGCCTAATATTGTGTAGGTTGCACGTTTTTCACCATAACAGCAGCCCCATATGCGACAAACTGCAATGCACTATTTTCGGTCCCTGTGCTCAAATTTTTAGCAAAGTTGTCCAGACATCTATACTGTAGCCAAACAAAGATTGTGGAAGTAGCCATCTGGCTTGCGAGACTACGTCAGTGGCAGGCATGTCTCATTGATGCACGCGGGGAGTGAAAGCTGGCCTGTGAGGTCCGATCTAATAGACGAGCTACTGTAGTTCAAATTGCTGAAAAAGTTCATGCTAGTTTTGATAGGTGTCAGAACACACAGTGCATAGCAGTTTGTTACATATGGGGCTGCTGTTTTGGCAGCAAAGGGGGGACCTATAACATTAGGCAGGTGGTTAAAATGTTATGGATTTTGCAGGAGAATGTAATGCCACCTGTCATCCAATTGAAGTTCAACAGAAGTTGGGTGATACAACAGAATAGCTTCAATAGAAGAAAATAAGCCTCATAGAGTGGCTCAGTCACTGAGTCCTGTCCTCAACCCAATTTAGATTCTGTGGCATGAGTGATTTACACCAGACATCGCAAGAATATTGTTAAACTCAAACAATTTATTAAAAGGGAATGGCCAGAATACATCCAGACTGCTGCCAAAACAGTGTCAACCAGTTATTAATTGTAAGTCTTCACCTACTTATTCCACCCTGCACTGTGAATGTTTACTTAGTGTGTTCAAAGAATTTGTGAACATGTAGAATTGTTTGCATGTAATTAGTTTAAGCAGACACCTTTTTTTCTATTGTTGTAACTTAGATGAAGATCAGATAACATTTGATAATACATTTATGCAGAAATCCAAATAATTGGTTCACATACTTTCTTGACACTATATGTGAGAGGACACTAAGGTTTTTAATTATTTTATAATATTTCATAATAGGTGGTTGTGGATAGAGACAATTATTTATGGCTAAACTTGTCCCTGCTAGAAAAGGCCCCTGCTTTTGACCCAAAATCATTTTTCAAGGACAGGAATTCCTACCATGCATGAAACAAGTGCATTTACTATCAGAGGCATCACCATAAAACACCAAAGACAACATTTTTACATTCTACAAGTATTTAAACTGTAGGCAGTTCCTGGATGATGAAGGCAATGATGCCATTGATTAAACCACCATGCATTGCACTGAAGAACACCAGGAACATAATAAACCAAGAAAGCAAAAGAGAACATGAAAGTCACAGGAGTCCATCTTCCAGCCCACACTGGGCCGGATGTGACAGAGCCCCCTCACAGTAACAAAGCTGTTTGTAAGTGATCTTGTTTCCTATCTTTGACTTTTTCCTGTACTATTTCTATTGCCCTCTTTTTTGTCTCTGTTATATCCACTGGAAAATTGGTTGTAGGATATTAGTTAGGTTGAGCTTCGGCCTGATCGTCATGTGGGGGTTGCTGTTCTTCTAAGAGAATCTGTCTTTTGTTCCTCCGTTTCGCTTGACTCATTTTTGGGCCCTTTTTGTCTGGCAGTTTGTAATGTTATGACTATTTGTGCTGCTACCTGTGGGCTGTGCATACGTAGGAGGGGTCTTGTTGGTGGGGGTGTTAAATATTGCTAATTTGTTTTAAAATTGTTATTTTAGTAGCCGAGGTATGTCGTTGGAGAGTTGTTGTCTTCAGGTGTTCAAGTGTTCCAGAATACGGTTGTTACCTAAAAAATGCTGACCAAATAGGTTGCTGCCCCAAACACTCAAAAAACCTTGACAATTGAAAACCAACACCTATGCCAACTGCCGAAAACATGCATTGATTGGATTAAGCCATTGTAAACATCTGGCATGCAATAATTATAGCTAGTCATTGCTTTACAAATTGTACCAAGAAACTGGACCATCTTGCGTGCTCCCACCCAACCCCCTCCAGACATGCATTGATTGGATCACGCAACTGTAGACAGCTGAGCTGGCATATGCTACTCATTGCAAGTCATTGATCTACAAAATAGGCTTGCAGCAAGAAACTGGACCATCTCCAGGGCCCCTCCCTATCTCGGTGCCCACAGGCATCGCATCACTTGCGGGCCCTTCAAACACACTCCTGTTGCGAGCGTGTTACAATGTCCAAACCGAGGATCAAACATGATCTGAGCATGTGATGTGAGACAGTTTGGTCTCCGGCCTGTGCATCACCTTGGTAAATCGTTATGGTAGAGTGAACATAGCATTATGAACAAATTAATTACCCAAAAGATAAGACATCAGATTTAGGAAAAATTCACTTGAGGAGTCCTCACATGCGGCACATGGGTTGTAAAACCACGGCTCTAACATTTTTCATTGACTTTGATAATGTTGGATATATTGTGTTTCAGTAGACTTTTTACTTTGCATGTTAAAATAAAATAACAGAAAATGAAGAATATTTTAAATTTGATGTGTGTGTGTGTATGGTTACACTACTTGGTGTGAATGGATATATTGCACATAGAGCCTATCTATTGAATCAAGACATTCTGACCGTATATATTACTGGACGTAACCATGTGTGATCTTACCCATTGGTTTGTGAAGATTTGATTTGAGTTGTCGAGTTTGCCATTACGAGAGTAGACACTTTGGTTTTGGATGTGACGATTTTAGATGAGAGGCTGTATCTGACTGTGACTTTAGCTGAGAGTTGGCAATGCCGCTTACGCTCTACGCTACGTTACCCACTTTCACTGGCACAGTCAATGTCAAACACAGCCACTCCCTAAAACACCCACTGCTTTATCTTCGATTTTAAAATCAACGAGACCATAATTCAAATGTATTCACATAATTCTGTTTTGCAGAAGACTTAAAACTAGCAATTGAGACCATAAACACATTATGAAAATGTTTACTGAGGTAATAAATCAATTGTGAAGTTGTTCATTTTCTCATAGACTTCTACAGAAATCGAGCTCTTTTGCAACCACACGTGTAACCCCCAGATGGAATTCAGATAGAATGCAGGTTTATGGCATTTCCGCATTTGCTTTACTTTTGCCAAACCGGATGCTAGCTCTGATTGGGCCACAGCCCAGTGACTTTTTTGACAGATTAGAAAGGTTTTCTCTGCTAATCATCAACCTTTTTTTTCAGAAGGACTCTCAGAGATACTACCAGTGGAAGAGTTATGGCCCAGGCAACATACGAATGGAGGAACTCTGGGTAGACCTGAGCACCATGCAACAGAGTCCAGTCAGAGTGCATGGCATCCTGTCCAATACACACCTTCAGGCAGCGGTGAGACACAAACACCCATGTACTGGTGGGAGAATGAGATTTACACATGAACACGATCATGTCTCTATGTTGGATTGTGTTGATACCATTTTGACCTACACTATGTTTTATGATCATCCTTCTAGCGGGTCGCTCTCTCCTTTGACTTCCCTTTCTACGGACACTACTTGAGACAAATCACCATAGCAACAGGAGGTAAACTAAATGTACAGTGCCTATAGAAAATCATCATACCCTGTCAAAATTCTTACCTTTTGTCACATTACATCCTGGAAATTTAAAGAAATTAAATCAAACTTTTGACAGCTGTATTTACATAATATAAACCTCGACATCGAAGTGAAAATAAAAATATAGAATTTTTTCTTTTTCGCTCTGTTCACTCAACACTGAAAACTTTAATCAGGTCATGCATGGGATGATTACGTTCACCAACTATAATTTACAGGTGGCCAATCTGAACACAGGTAGTGGCTGGAGAGAAACATGGCAGGCATAGATAATCTGATTTATGTAACCCAAATCCCAGGCAGCACTATGCCAAGTTGCGCTGCCTTGTGCAGGAGGTCTGGAGAAAGTCAGAGAACGAATAAATTTTTTATTAGTGAAATACTTGGTATAAGTGATCAATAAGATCAGCCCCTTAGATTAACTATTATATACTTGCTGAGGTACAACCAGTCACTACTCAGATCACACACCATGCTAATTGCTTCCCACTTGACATCAAATGTAGTGGTTTTGAACACTTCATAAGAAAACCGGCTGTTCCATAAAGAGTCCATTACTAGTAGTGCATGGCAATGCAAAGATGACACCTTGGTTGGAAAGGTGCTTTCAAAAGAGCTCTGGGACAAAGTTGTGGAAAGACGCAAGTTAGGAGAAGGATACAAAAAGATTTCAAAGGCTTTATCTATCCCTCTGAGTACCGTTCAGAGCATTATTAAGAAGTGGAAAGTGTATGGGAACACCAACACCTTGCCTAGATCGGTCCATCACTCCAAACTGGATGACCAAGCCAGGAGAACATCATGGATCAGGGAAGCTACCAAGAGGCCAATGGCAACTTTGAAGGCCATACTGTACAAGTCTTTATGGCTGCAATCTTTCAAGCTTTACACAAAGCTGGCCTCTTTGGCAGGAAGGCAAGAAAGAAGCCTCTTCTGAAAAAGGGACACAATGAGTCTTGTTTGTGCTTTGCGAAAAAAACACTTGGAAGATATTAATGCCATTTGTCCAAAGGTTTTATGGACAGATAAGACTTTTTGGAGTGATCTGCAAGTTATGTTTGGTGAAAAACACCATACCTAGTGTTCAATTAGTCATGAATGAAGGAAAAATGGATGCTGCCAAGTAAATCCAAATTCTTGAGGAAAATCTGTGTCCCTCTGCTAGACAGTGGAAGATAAGCAGGTGATTCACCTTCCAGCACGACAACGACCCTAAACACACCGCCATAAGGATAGGAAGGTGAATGTCCTTGAGTGGCTAAGTCAGAGCCCTGACAAATCCAATGGTTTTTCACCTGGAAACTTGACTGAATTCGAACCATTCTGCAAGGACGAATGGGCAAATATTCCCCAATCTAGGTGCCAAAGCTAATAGAGACATATCCAAACAGACTGATGGCTGTAAATAAAGCAAAAGGTGTCCCTAATAGTATTAAATCATGAGACTTTTCCAACTCTGTTATTCCTTTTTTTAAAGTTTCCAATCTGTCACCTTGTTTTAGTTGAATGTTGTATAACAGAAATTGTAGATACATTTTTATTTTATTTTTAGACTGTAAGACAAAAAGTGACTATTTCAAGGGGTATGATGATTTTCTACAGGCACTCTACATTTCTATAAACTGGATGGCACAGCAATCACTTCCTCAAAGTCAGCTGCATAATAAGGACACCAGGGCTGGATGCTAGATTGTGGATTAGTCCAGGGGTCCCAGAAAGCGAGGTGCATTTGGCTATATTCTGATGTGTAAAGATTCCAGTCTGGAAGTTGTGAGTTGCTGTGATGGAGCAGGGTCTTCATTACAAATTGAATATTACTTTATTCTGAAGAAAAAAAAGGTATGCCAAAGTAAAATGGTTGAATATTCTGTTACCATTGCATGTGCTAAATTAAATTATTCATTTTTACAGTTGTGCAAAATTATTCTAATTTCTCACTTTATACTTGATGTCATTCATTTGAATAAACACCTTTCCTTAGCAAATTATTTCTTCTATGCAAAATGAACACAACACTACAACAGTACAGGAACGAGATGGCTGAAAAAGGTGCATGTCCGATTGAGAAGAAGTGTCAGAGGCATTACATGTTGAAATTGTATCTCAAAATCTTGGACAGATCCATTTAAGACCTCACATGTTTTTGTTCCTTTGACATAAAACAGAGGAAGCTATTAGTGACCTGACCAAATGAGAATGTGTTTTTTGTGATTATGCTGGTAAAGATGATGTAATATTCACATTCGGTAGTGCTAAAATGAAAATATTAACTATTGAGTCTGCATCAAACACACCCAATTCCATAGCCTATGATTACAAGAGGTGTGTGATTTGAAAAGCACTATTACTAACGGATGTTAGTCAAAGGGGTCTTAGGAAAGAACTCCTATTACTCTATAATGTCCTTTCAATATCAACTTGAGCTGGCATAGAAAACAAACACACACCAAGTAGAAAAAGGATAACCTTGACAACGCTTTAAACTGTAGAAAATGTGCATACCTTAACCACTTACAAATTAAAACAACAAATATCGATCTACAACATACGACAGCAACATTGTGTTCATAAATGAAGATATCAACTTCACTGTATGTGTTTGTAGAACAGTCAATGCCACTCAGTGCTAAGAGCTCAACAGCTCAGGGTTCACCAACATTACCAAAACTTTGAAGTGTTTCCACATCATGTAAAAAAGTATTTATCATCATTTTAATCTAAAAGAAAGAAAATATGATTAACAACCGCTATTTTGTCCAGTTTATACTTCCCTGTATGATCATACATCATTTACTAGGTTCCTGTATTTTTTTCCACATTTTTTGTTCTTCCTTTGTTGGTGTGCCAGACATAAGCATGTAGAAAGGGGAAAACATTAGTCTAGTCTCTTGCCACTTGAACTTTTCCTTTTGAGTTAGGTTTTGTTTGTCATCTTATTCCAGTGCCAGACATAACAATGTTATTAAATGATAAAAAACTTTGTTTCAAGTATGTTTCTTACTCTGGTGTTTGTGTGACCTTTCATAGGGTTCATTTTCACAGGAGAGATCACTCATCGCATGCTGACAGCCACACAGTATATTGCACCACTCATGGCCAACTTTGACCCCAGCTTTTCCAAAAACTCCACAGTTCGATACATGGACAACGGTGAGTGTGTTGGAATGTTTGTATATGTACATACATATGTATGTGCATATGTGCATGGTTTGCGGTTTTAAAAGACAAAAAAAAACATCTCATATGCAATACTTTATAAAAACACCCGTAAAGAATTCTCATTTTACCCAATAACAGACAACGTTCTTACTTGTTGCTGTCATTCTTCCCTATCTACCCTCTCACTTAAGATTGGGACAGATAATGTATTCACTTGCCAGAGTAATTCTTCATGTACAAAACATAATGTTAACTGCTGCAAAGAACCTACTTTGTTTATGCATACAGTACACGTTCACCCCCGTTATCAGAATTTAAACACACATGGCAGTGGATTACTCTGTTCAGGGCAGTGCTAGCCAGCAGCATCAGCCAATCAGGGATACATAATCATCAGCCAATCAGGCTTGAATAATCATCAGCCAATCAGCCTTGAATAATCATCCGCCAATCAGGGTTACACATGTACATTGTTGACTCTATGGACAGTTTAAGTGGCTGTGGCCACCAGCTGGAGGAGATTAATAACTATCATGTGAGGGAGAGGTAAACAATGTAGCGCCAGCCACATGTAAACAAACAACATAAACACTAGAAATATGTCCTAGAGCAACCTCAGCACACAAATTTGTTATAAGATTTCTGAGAACTCAGGTTCATATTCATACAGTATAGTGATTGTAAGATGTGCCCTATTTATGGGGGGTAGCCTAGATTTCTGTGCCCTATTTAAATAAAACTTTGAAATAGCCCAATTGATAAGCATCGTACATTATTTAAATTCCAGGGCCCTCTCCTTCACAGGGCCCCTGAATCGGGCCCCTGAATCATCATCACATTTCTACCCTTTAACCTACCCCTGCTGCTGGGGCCTTTTTTTGGGAAGTGGGCATTACTTGAGATTTACTGTTGAAATGTGACCTTTGTTCTCCGGTAGGCAAAGTGTTTGTAGTGCAATGGGACAGGGTGCGGCTTCAGGGTCGTGAAGCAGAGGGAACTTTTACCTTCCAGGCTGCTCTCCACAGCAATGGAACAATCGCTTTCAACTACAGAGATGTGAGTTCTTCAATCAAATATACCGTATGCAGATACAACACAGTTAAATCTACCATTCTTTGACTGTGTAACTGCAAATCTTATGTTACTTTGATTTAACTTTGGCATAACATTTATAAGACAAAAGGTTTAGTTACTGATCAATGTGGATAATGTTGATAGTTTTACCATATTGTCTATATATAGCACTGCAAAATCATACATTTTACTGGTTTTACTATTGATAGGTACCTGACAATTTCCATGATTTGCATCTATAAATAATTGGGTGTTTGGATCAGCAATTTCGTTTTGATCTATCAAATACCTAAAGGACACCGTAATATTTTGGTAGTGAAATGAGGTTATTGGATCAACAGAAATTGTGCAATATGCCTCAAAATGAAATTAGACAGGTGCATAGATTTGGGCACCCTTGTCATTTTGTTGATTTGAATACCTGTAACTACCTAGCACTGATTAATTGGAACACACAATTGGTTTGGTGAGCTCATTAAGCCTTGAACTTCATGGACAGGTGCATCCAATCATAAGAAAAGGTATTTAAGGTGGCCAATTGCAAGTTGCTTTTCCCTTTCAACATGGGGGCCTCAAGACAACTCTCAAATGACCTGAAAACAAAGATTGTTCAGCATTATGGTTTAGGAGAAGGCTACAAAAAATAATTGCAAAGATTTAAGCTGTCAGTGTCTACTGTGAGGAACATAGTGAGGAAATGGAAGACCGCAGGCACAGTTCTTGTTAAGGGCAGAAGTGGCATGCCAAGTAAAATATTGGAGAGGCCAAAGCGAAGGATAGTGGGAACGGTCAAAAACAGCCCACAGACCACCTCCAAAGACCTACAACATCATCTTACTACAGATGGTGTCACTGTGCACTATTCAGCTATTAAGTGCACTTTGAACAAGGAGAAGCTGTACGGGAGAGTGATGTGCAAAAAGCCTTTTCGGCACACACGCCACAAACAGAGTCGCTTGAGGTATACACATTTGGACAAGCCAGCTTAATTTTGGAAGAAGGTGCTCTACACTGATGAAACAAAGATGGAGTAATTTGGTCATAACAAGGGGTGTTATGCATGGCGGCAAAAGAACACAGCATTCCAAGACAAACACTTGCTACCCACAGTAAAATTTGGTGGAGGTTCCATCAT
This sequence comes from Umbra pygmaea, assembly GCA_016801145.1. Taxonomy (NCBI): domain Eukaryota; kingdom Metazoa; phylum Chordata; class Actinopteri; order Esociformes; family Umbridae; genus Umbra; species Umbra pygmaea. Next base: position 12,820 of record JACXGM010005717.1, read on the forward strand.
GCTGTGGGGCTGTGTGGCCAGTGCCGGTACTGGGAATCTTGTTAAATGAATGACTGACGGAATTGTGGAACCCATAGTCATCACCAGATGATGAGTTTATTCCCTGGTAATGCTATGCCAGGCTTTTACCACAGCTGTCTTCAGTTCCTGCCTGTTTGTTCTCTGGTGAAGTCTTGTCTTGATTGTTGAGTTTCACACAGAAAGATGTTCTTGATCATACCATCTGTTGTAAAAATATTTAACTTATTTAAATAAATATTCTGTCATCCATGTGGTCTTTTGGGTGTTTTGGTGTGCATTCTTTCTTTTTAACTTTGTACAAAATAGTTCAACTGGCCACACCTAATGTTTATGCTATCTCTCTGATGGGTTTGTTTTGTTTTTTTGGCATAATGATGAGATTCACTGTCAGTTTTTGATAAAATTTTTTGCATATTAAAGGTTAACAATAACAGAATCTGAATTCAAATGCAACCCTTGAAATCAAATCTAGAACCTTTATCTGCTTACCTGTGAATAGCTAATGAAGGTATGAGACAAACCTGGCCATGGAACACCTCCTGAGCAGCCATGAAACCTAATGACTTTGTCTAATTACTTTTGGCTCCTTAAGAAATGGGGGGACCTTTTATAAAAATTGCTGTAATTCCTGATTAAAATTTGTTGAAATTATGGCTGAAAGTATGCACTTTGAGCTCATTTTCATTTAATGTCAACTACGCTGTGTTAGACAGCTGAAATAATGATAACTTACAAATTTTCCAAATATTTGTGCACCTTAGAGACAAAGGCAGACCTGAAATTCCAAACATGTTATTTATTACAATACTATTATAATGTTATGCAGTATTTTTAATTATACCTTCACTCCCTTTAGGTTCCTTTGCCAATAGAAAAGATCAACTCCACCGAACACCCAGTGAAGGTGGGCCTGTCTGACGCATTCATGGCTCTCCTACCTACACAGTCCAAAGGTCAGTCACAACAGGACTGCACACACACCTGCCATGTAGTGCCTCTCTATGTAGTGAGTGTACACATTGTCATGATTTTTTTCATAAGGATCAAACCACCACCTTGGCATTGCAGGTGCCTTTCTCTTACCAAGTGAGCTACACAGGAGCACCTCACTTCTACTAGATTTTATTCCTACAGATGCAAGACGGAGAACTATCTATGAGTACCACAGGGTCGAGATCGACACTGTTAAGATCATGAATCACTCTGCCTTTGAATTCACTCCCCTTCCCAGTGAGTAAGAAGATATAATTATTCACCAATCCCCACTCAGACAAACATGTTTTTCCCCACTGAAACAAGTATGTAAAATATTCAAATATTTTTTTTCTTGATTATTCCCAGCCTGCCTTCAACACACCACGTGTGAGATATGTCTTATGTCTAACCTGACAAATGGCTGTGGTTGGTGCAACACACTGCAAAGGTAAGGTGTGGGTGTGTTTTTATGTATACACACACACATACTACTGTATATATATAATCACCAACTGTATATATATAATCACCAAAGTGAGTAGACCCCTCACAATTTTGCAAATATTTAATTATGACAACACTGAAGAAATGACACTTTGCTACAATGTAAAGTAATGAGTGTACAGCTTGTATAACTGTATCAATTTACTCAAAATAACTCAACACACAGCCATTAAGGTCTAAACCACTGGCAACAAAAGTGAGTACACCCCTAGCCACTTTCCCTTATGTGACTTGCTAGCAATAATTGTTGCTCTACATAAAGATGGCCTAGGCTATAAGAAGATTGCCAAGACCCTGAAACTGAGCTGCAGCTTGGTGTCCAAGACCATACAGAGGTTTAACGGGACAGGTTCCGCTCAGAACAGGCCTCGCCATGGTCGACCAAAGAATTTGAGTGCACGTGCTCAGCGTCATATCCAGAGGTTGTCTTTGGGAAATAGACGTATGAGTGCTTCCAGCATTGCTACAGAGGTTGAAGCGGTGGGGGGTCAGCCTGTCAGTGCTCAGACCATACACTGCACACTACATCAAATTGGTCTGCATGGCTGTTGTTCCAGAAGGATGCCTCTTCTAAAGATGATGTACAAGAAAGCCTGCAAACAGTTTGCTGAAGACAAGCTGACTAAGAACATGGATTACTGGAATCTTATGTGAAACCTATTTGTTTCAGATGGTGTCAAGCATGTGTGGCGTCAACCAGGTGAGGAGTTAAGATAAGTGTGTCTTGCCTACATTTAAGCATGGTGGTGGGAGTGTCATGGTCTGGTCCTGCATGAGTACTGCCAGCACTGGGGAGCTACAGTTCATTGAGGGATCCATGAATGCCAACATGTACTGTGACATATTGAAGCAGAGCATGATCCCCTCCATTCAGAGACTGGGCCACAGGGCAGTATTCCAACATGATAACCCCAAACACACCTCCAAGACAACCACTGCCTTGCTAAAGAAAATAAGGGTAAAGGTGATGGACTGGCCAAGCATGTCTCCAGACCTAAACCCTATTGAACATCTGTGGGGAAACCCCAAATGGAAGGTGGAGTAGCGCAAGGTCTCTAACATCCACCAGGTCCGTGATGTCATCATTTAGTAGTGGAAGAGGACTCCAGTGGCAACCTGTGAAGCTCTGGTGAGTGCTGGAAATGAATGGTGGCCACACAAAATATTGACACTTTAGACCAAATTTTGACATTTTCACTTAGGGGTGTATTCATTTTTGTTGCCAGTGGTTTAGACCTTAATGGCCGTGTGTTGAGTTATTTTGAAGGAACAGCAAATTTACACGCTGTTATAAAAGCTGTTCACTCACTACTTTATATTGCAGCAAAGTGTATATTCTTCAGTGTTGTCACAAGGAAAGTTATAATCAAATATTTACAAAAATGGGAGGGGTGTACTCACTTTTGTGAGATACTGTATATATATATATATATATATGTACGTCCGTGTGTGTGTGTGTTCATGGACAAAGTTTGAGCATAGTTCTGGAATAAAAAATATACCTCAATGGAAATCTCCATTAGCCGTGGATTTTAGTCCATGATAGTGTGTTTTACATGGCTCAACTCAGAATTAGTTTCCTTGTTCTTACGTAGGGGCCTCATCACCCACCCTTTGGGATGAGTTGTCATGGTTACCTTACAGAGAAGATCTCATCTTGTGACCAGGGACGATCTACTAATATATACAACAGATGTGGCAGGGTACCACAGAGATGGCACTTGTTTTGACCACTGTATAAATGTCTAGAACTTATTTGTCCCAATGCTCTTACACTGACCAGATACTTGGAAATGCTTGGTTTAAAATCCCAGATCTGTTTTAATATTTGCATCAACCCTACATCAAGACTACTTTTGGCTTCCTATACACACTTTTATTAGTACCTGCAATAATTTTATTGTCAGTCCAGAACAAAGCCTACATTTGACATTTTACTCATTTAGCAAACTCTCTTATCCAGACTGTTTCACAGTAAGTACAGAGACATCGCCTGATCAACTTAAAGTGCCTTGCTATGGGGTACAACATTTGGTCCACTCTGGAATCAAACCGACCCCCTAATAATTACAAGTCTGACTTCCTAACCACTGAGCACCATACGCTTTTAATCCAGGCTTAATCTGTTTTGATCTTGATTTTTTTTGTCTACTAATAAGATTAATCTGTGCTCATAAAACTTACTCTTAATGCCTAACATCAAGTCAGGTGTTCAAGTCTCCAGTCCCCACTGCTATTTGCTACAATGAGCCAAGGCCATAATCGTGAATTAGATACCACACAATTGCATTGATATTGCACCATTGTCCCCTCTCTCAGTCCTCTCCACGTGTTTCAGATGCTCCGATGGAATTGATCGTCACCGACAGGAATGGCTTGACTACAACTGTCCTGAAGAGGTGAGGCAGTGTAGTAACCATTTGGGGAACTGCATAGAACAATTATTTGCCCTCCATGACAATATTGCCTATGTTTTTATTGTCTTTCAGGCAAAAGAGAGTACCTGTGAGACCTATACCGAGGGGGGCCCTGAGGCCTCGATGGGGTCCTTCAATGGTTCAGCCTTAGAGCCTACGCCCTCAACCGCAGTGCTCTCAGATGTCCCCGTCACTGAGGGTGAGTCTAGTGGCCTGAAGCAGCAGCTCTATGCTGGGTCTGAGTCACAACAGTACCCAGGGTCACAAACCAAATCAGATAACCCCCTATAAGCCATGTGTCCAGGATAAACAATCAAACAATTTACAGGTCAAACTAATTTTTCTAGATATTCTGTACATTTTTGAAATTATAGATGAATATGTCAGTCTGTGCTTTTTGTTGTCCAGCTTCTCTCTGTCTCCTACTATCTAATTTCTGCATACCGCAACGCTATTTTTGTCCACTGAGTACACAAAATGTAATTCGCAACTATGGTGCCGGTGAGTTTGTTAGCAGCTGGCTTGCTGGATAGATGCTATTTCTTTGAAAATCTGATGTTATACTTGGCTGAGCCACTGAATGGATAAAGTCAGCCAAAATGGTTATTGAAAACTAAAAATATATCCTGAATGCAACTATTGATGAGACATGGACCATCTGTTATATATTTATAATAAAGTTGATTGATTGATTGATATTTATTTGACCTGTATCTATCCATTCATGGAACTAGTTGTAAATTAAAAACATGTTTTTCTTTCCTTAAAGTATTAACATACTTTATTACTCGTTGGGCAGAAAGTTAATTTTACATAATGTTATGCTGTTTTTGTCAGTCCTAAATCTGAACCGGCCACTTCGGCAGAATACCGAAACTCTGCAGAGATAGGATTTTCTACAATATTTTCAGTCTACTAACAAAAAGTGTTAAACATGTTATGCAGTCACCTCCTAAATTAATAGATAAAGGTAAGTAAGAAAAAAAATTCTAAATTAATTTTCTAAAATGGAATATAGTAAACATATTTTTTGATTCAATGAAATAAAAAATAACTAATTTCTGAAATTATCAAAATAATTGACATACCTGTTTTCATTACTTTTTGCATCCTGAAGCACCTAGCCTACGGCACCTAGCCTACACTTAGCCTACATTGGACAACACATTGGAAGGAATCTCAGTCCATTTCACCATAAAGAATCTTTTGAGTTCCTTGAGATGCATATGTCTGTGATTATGAACCACCTCCTTTTATTCAAACCCAACGGTATTCCATGGGATGCAAGTCCAGAGAATGAAATGTAATGTTGATTTTGTGGTAAATTAATCAATACTTTGTTCCAGATCAGTTCCAGATTCCTGGCATAGGCAAAAAGGTGTTTAGCTCTGCGGCCTTGCAGGACAAACTTTTTCATGATAGTCAGTGTTTTGAGCCTGACTATGGGTTTTCCGGCTTTCCCATGACCTCAAGCAAAAGGCAAATTGGTATAGCGCTACCCGGGATTTGGGACTGATAAGCCGAATCATCTACCTTGCCAGGTAGCTCTCCAGCAACTCCTTGTGTGCAGATTGAGCACCTGTAAATTCGATCACGGAAGTGTAGTTGGTGAGCGTAATCATCCCATATATGATCTGACTAAATGCTTCCATGTTGGATGAGCAGTGTGAAAAGAATCGTCCGGCTCAGGATGATCCATGCGCCCCTCACCATCCCTCATCTGTCCAAGGAGTTCCAGAGCTACCGTCAAGGCAGGGTCAGTGGGAATTTGACAAGACCAATTGGGAGGGGAGAGAAATGGAAGAAAAAAAAGGCAACAGTTGAGACCTTAGGCATGCCACACTTTATTGATTTAACTACAGTTTAGTTTCTAAAATAAAAAGACTGTTGAACTGAAAGCGTTTCCTGCGCTTAACATTTCAATATTTATAGTTCCCTTAATTCTTTTCCAGCTGAGCACTGTGTACAGGGAAATTAAAATGTAATACAATTAAAAGAAACACAATTGACACTAACACATATATTTCACAGAAAACAGATAGATTTCAGTCCTAAAGGAAGCAAAGCACCATGCTTAAGGTCTACCTGTAATCTCCAAATGTGCTTGAAGTATGTTTAACACTAATCAGCTTTGTGAGCATTAGATAACCCCTGATGGCCTGCTATACAAATGTCAACCAATGTCTGGTCTTTCTGGAGACCAAGGATACCGCAGCCAAATGCTGCATACAAAAGACCTAGTCCGGAAATCCGCACCAGTAATAAAACCTAGAGCTGCATGATAAACATTATCAATGGGTTTTTGCACTGATCCAGACATTAACACAGAATTCCCCCCAAAAAATGTTGAGATGTTTCTGTCATGTATAATGGGACTCCTTTTATGTCGTGGCAGTTTGTGTAGTATATGTATTTTCATTGTATTGTTTAAACTGTGTTTGTGTTTTGTGTATGCGCCAACCTCTGGGCGCTGGGAGTGTGATAGGCACTTGGTTGATGGTAAATACCCAGACCTGTGTGTAATGTGTAATCAAGATGCCTATTTAGTCCCAGCATTCTGGATGGTCGGCGAAGATTATTGTGAATGACTAGTCCTGTATTGGTGGAGAGGAGGAATAGAAGAAGAGAGACATTGGCCCTCATTTATCAAACGTGCGTAGAAACCAGTGTAGATCTGAGAGCAGAAATCATTTTACGACGAGACTCATGTGTGATTTATATAACATTTGTATCACTCCAATTCCATTGTACGAATGAACGGGTGTTGATAAATCAGATGGGTGTTGAAATCAATCATAATTTAAATATCACGCCCACATATATGCACCAATTAGAGGCCTCGCCCTTAGAATTTACGACATAGATAAGTTAAATCCGGCAAAGAAAAGGAATTTCTCTGAGATAAAAAGAGACGTTCAGGTCTGATGTGCAGGCCAACCGCTTGGTTTTATTTTAAAATCAGGCATCGATTGTTCAAGTAAAATGCGGTGTCGAGGTTACTGCTACAGTCATTGAAAGCAATTAACGAGAACCTGACGTGCATTTAAAAAAAATGAATTATTTTCACTGAAAATTCCACGTTGTATTTTTTAAGTAGCTTTCTTACCCAAGATAGTACCTACTATTTGATAGCTAATTGTGAGGGCATGGATGAAGTAAAAATAAATCGCTATTTTATACTAACAAGGCTCAAAATGGCACCACACTTCCACGGTATCATAATGAGAGTCCCTACATGCAAACCTAAGCATTGAGAAATTTGTGTATAATTGTACAGTTTATTAAAAAGATAGTTTAATAGACAGTACTGTTCATGTATACAGCCAGGCGCCATCATCGGAAAACAGTCTCAATCAGTCGAACCACAAACTCCATGCTAAGTGAGCTTAACTGTGAGCAAATTGTGTTTGATTGTTGCTCATAGTCTTCCTCATTGATCTGCATGAATGACCAAAATACCTCTTGCCATGGGAGATTCCAAGTCACAGTTCAGTTCACGTAGCACGGCGTTCGTGCTTCGACTGGTCGAGTCTGTTTTCCGAAGGTTCTCACTGCTTCAGTTTGCATGCAAGGACCCTCATTAAGGTCGCTTTCACAAATATAGTTCGGTAGACTCGGTGCGATTCGGGGGTGAAGTTGCAACTTTGTTTCGGTTTGCTTTCACACTGCACTTTGTCAAACGCATCAAACACTGTCAACACATGTCACATGGCCAGGCTGTTGCCTAGCAATGGAATTACTTTGAAAAGTTTTAAGGCAAACTCACCGTTACTTCCTGGTCTCAGAAAAAATGGAACAACACCAAATGTATATAATCTCAGGGTTTTTGGTTTTGCTTTGGTGTTTCCATCAATCAAATATTGTAATACAAGGCATGGAGTTGTGGAGCATTTCATTATTCGAATGAGACAAGTATTTCTCCTCCCTAAACCAATTCCTAACTACGGAGAGTTGCTAATCATTTTAACAGGAGGAAACACTATCCTACGGCGAACAGACTTTGAAAAAAACAGGTCATTTCGAATTAAACCCGAGGCCAAACGATGAACCGCTCACTTTACATTATCTTGCTTATTACCAGACTACTGAAGAATTAAATTAATTTGACACCAAATTGGCTATTGATTTTAAAATGTTATCCTGATTCTAGGCTGAGAACTGTTATTCCGATCACAGTATGCTACACCAGAAAAAATGATCCCCAGAGGAAATGTTATAAAATACACAGTTTTTTGGTTTGCTTCCTGTATTTAGGTCGAATCGCGTTCACACCTAAATTGAACCGAACTCTAGTTCACTTGGAAGCGGCCCGAGACCCCCTTTTTGAAGCGGACCAGAGTTTGTTTGTTTGGTCTGCACCAGAGTTCGGATGAGCTTTCACACCAGCCCAAACGAACCGGACTATCCGACCAAACACTCCAGGGTTCGTTTTAAACAGACCAAACTAGGCAGGTGTGAAAGCAACTTAAGGTCTATACAAGGTCACACAGTTAACAGTGCATGTCAGAGCACAAACCAAGGCATGAAGTCCAAAAGATTGTCTGTAAATCTCCAAGACAGGATTGTATTGGGGCACAGATCTGGGGAAGGGTACAGACAAATATCTGCAACATTGAAGGTCCCTGTGAGCACAGTGGCCTCCATCATCTGTAAAGGAAAGAAGTCTGGAACCACCAGGACTCTTCCTAGAGATGGCCGCCCAGCCAAACTAAGCGATGAAGGGAGAAGGGCCTTAGTCAGGGTGGTGACTA
>JACXGM010005717.1:21587-34538 GCA_016801145.1 Umbra pygmaea
GTTCCTATAACCTTTTTAGCTCCTACTCCAGAGCAGGGTCTTTCCATTTTCCCTTTTCCTAGGTCTACGTTGATTGGTCCAATTTATAAATTACGCCGGTCGCCTCGTTTGTCTGTTGTGTATAATGCTACATATTATGCTGGAGCCTTCGTCTTTTGTGTTTCTGTGTTAAGTAGCTACTCAATTTCTATGACTCCAGCCTAGTTTTTAAACGCTGCGTTTCGAACTCCGTTATTAGGACATTATCAACACAACATTATTTTTATAAAATTGTATTGATGTCGTTTTCAGCCTCGTAATCTGAACAAACAAACAGCAAGCCGCGGAAGGAACCCATCACTACTTGGGCGGAAAACAACCAGATCATCCGCATACATAAGATGATTTACACACTTATCTCCAATTATACACCCAGTGTTACAAACATTAAACTGTGAAACGTTGTATGTAGCGCTACACTGAAGTCTGTTGCGGTGCTTGCGTCACGCCCTTATCCCTCCTACCAGTTCATATGGCCACTTGACCAGTGCGAATGCAAAGAGCAAAACCGGTTTTGGGGGAGAGTAGTTAGTAGAACTGTTTAGAAGTGGACTGTTCCTATAACTACATTCCTGTAACTACTTGGTCGGAAAGCGGCTTAAGAACCCGATGGTCACTCTGACCGAGCTCCAGCATTTCTCTGTGGAGAGAGGAGAACCTTTCAGAAGAACAACCAACTCTGCAGCACTCCAGCAATCAGACCTGTTTGGTAGAGTGGCCAAACGGAAGAGACTCCTCAGTAAGAGGCACATGAGAGCCCACCTGGAATTTGCCAAAAGGCACCTGAAAGTCTCCCAGACTATGAGAAACTAAATTCTCTGGCACTCTGGAACTCAGACTGGGTTGAAGGTTCATGTTCCAACAGGACAATGACCCTAAGCACACAGTCAAGAAAACAAAAGTGCTTTCATCATTTTTTTTTTTTTATATATTTTTTAAGATTTCAGACACTTCTTTCACATTGCCATTATGGGGTATTGTTTGTAGAATTTTGAGGGAAAAAAAATATTTAAACCATTTCAGAATATGAATACTTTTCGGATGCACTGTATGCTTCTTTCTTCTTCTTCCAGACATGCCACTGATCCATCGTTCCAAAAAGTTCCAGTTTTGTTTCATCGCTCCACAAAACAGAATCCTAAAACCTAAAATGTGGCTTCTTCATATGAATTTTACATATCGGAGCTGAAATATCCTGTGTTTTTGGGTCAGTTTTGGTGTACGTCTCTGAGTTCTAGCATGGAAACCTTCTGCATTTAGTACCTGCCTTACTGTACTCACTGAAACCTCAGTGCCTGTTGCCACCAAGTCTTGCTGCAGGTCTTTTGCAGTCACTCAAGGGTTTCTCACAACCCATCTCAGAAATCTGGTTGCAGCCATTGATAGCTTCCTTTTTCTGCCCCATCCAGGTAGTGAAACTTAACTTTAAACTTGCAAATTATGCTTTCAACGGTGTCTCTGGGAACATTCAGTGTGTTTGGTATCTTTTTATTTCCTGTTCCTGGTTTTTGAAGGCTGATTTCTTCACTTAATTATTTGGACCATTCTTTCGACTTAGCCATTTTTCTCTCACACAGTCAATCTTGACATTCCTATGCAGATTTCGTGAAACAGCCTTTTGTCTAAGTGTCGGGAAACAACTACTTTGATAACATAGAAATAAATTTAGCCTATGGGCAGTGGTGTAAAGAGACAAAGTATTAATATTTTTCTACTATACTTAAGTATTTTTTTCATGTATGTGTAGTTTACTTGAATATGTATCTGTATGCCAATTTGGACTTTTACTTCACTAGATTATATTACAAAAATGTACAGTGCCTTGCAAAAGTATTTGGCCCCCTTGAACTTTTTGATCTTTTGCTACATTTCAGGGTTCAAACATAAACATATGAAACTGAAATTTTTTGTGAAGAATCAACAACAAAGTGGGACACAATCATGAAGTGGAACAACATTTATGGGATATTTCAAACTTTTTTAACAAATAAAGAACTGACAAATTGGGCATGCAAAATTATTCAGCCCACTTAAGTTAATACTTTGTAGTGCCAACTTTTGCTGCGATTACAGCTGTAAATCTCTTGTGGTATGTTTCTATCAGTTTTGCACATCAAGAGACTGACATTTTTGCCTATTCCTCCTTGCAAAACAGCTTAAGCTTAGTGAGGTTGGATGGAGAGCATTTGTGAACAGCAGTTTTCAGTTCTTTCCACAGATTCTCGATTGGATTCAGCCTGTGTTATTGCTTGCTGCTGGCCACTGGCAAATTGCCAAGCTCTTAAACGCTTATCTATATTTTATCATATACGCTAAACTCTCTTTTTACGAGTCTACCAAAGTACTAGTTTATTGTTCTATCAACGATTTCACCTCGAGACGCAATTTTTGGACACACAGAGTTTCTGCCTCGGGAAACTACTTCGGAAACTTCCGCCTCAAAAACGAGTGTCTACCCCGGGACGCTATTGGACAACAGAGGAGTCTCTCATCTACTGCGACCAATCGAAAGCTAAGTAGCATGTCGTACTGCAGTTGTTGTTCTCGCCTTCTTGCTAAGATAGCTAAGTTAGAGGCTCGGCTTCAGACGCAGTTGCCAGAAAAGGAAAATTCCAGTGTAGCTACCGATAACAACGCGTCTGAGCCACCAGGCAGTGTTGATAGTAGTAGCTATTCTAACTCCCCCGCACTGTCCTTGCAGCCGGACAATTTTCTCATGGTTGCTGGCAAAGGGCGCCGTCAGCCTGCTCAGCTGGTGTCGAAATCTAAACCACGACAGACACTTTCAACAGGTCTCCCCACTTGACTCTGACTCAGGGCCTGAGTCGTCTCTCTTGGGGATTGAGCGTCAGACGCGTCTAAGCAGGACACATGACAAAATGAAAAGTTTAGTAATCGGTGACTCCATTACCCGTAATATTAGACTGAAGAATCAGCCAGCGATTATACAGTGTTTACCTGGGGCCAGGGCTACCAACGTAGAGGCTAATCTGAGATTGGTGCTAGCGAAATCAAAATGGGCAAGGCTAGAGAGTACAGAGATATTGTTATTCACGTTGGCACCAACGATGTTAGGATGAAACAGTCAGAGGTTGCTAAGCAGAACATAGCTTCAGCATATAAATTAGCTAGAAAGATGTGTCGGCATCGAGTAATTGTCTCTGGTACACTCCCAGTCAGGGGTAGTGACGAGATCTACAGCAGACTCTCACAACTCAATCGCTGGCTGAAGACGGTGTTCTGCCCTTCACAGGAGATAGAATTTGTAGATAACTGGCCCTCTTTTTGGGACTCGCACAGAAAAAGAGTCAGGCCTAACCTGCTGAAGAGTGACGGACTCCATCCTAGCTGGAGTGGTGTTCTTCTTTTATCTAGCAACATAGACAGGAGTCTAACTCCTATAGCCTCACCATGAAATAGGGTGCAGGTTAGGCTGCAGGCTATTAGCCAGTCTGCCAGCTTAGAGGAGTCCACCACTAGCATAGCCAGTGAAGTGAGCTCAGTTTTTCTCATTGAAACTGTGATTGTACCTCGATCCAGGTTGTGTAAGGATAAACGAGATGGTGTTCACCATAGTAATCTCACTATAATAAAGCCCTCCACCACTTCTGTCATCAATAAAAAAGATTTAAATTACAAAAAAGATACTAACCTAAAAATGGGACTACTAAATGTACGGTCCCTTACATCAAAGGCAATTATAGTCAATGAACTAATTACAGATCATAAACTTGATTTGATTGGCCTGTGTGAAACCTGGCTTAAGCCTGATGAATTTATTGCCCTTATTGAGGCCTCTCCTCCTGGCTTCATTGGTAACCATATCCCCCGCGAATCTCGCAAAGGCGGTGGTGTGGCCTTCATTTATGACACTGATCTTAAACTTACACCCAAAATAAGTCTTTTGAGGTTTTAGTCATGAAATTTGTGCGGCTTAATCAATCTGTTTTTATAGTAACTATCTACAGGCCACCTGGGCCATACTGTAACATCTGGCCCAGTGTGGGCTGGATTGTTAATGTATACATTAGCATTTAGTTCTATTAGTTTACTCTCCTGTGTTTGTATGTATGTTTTGTTCTTCAGTGCATGGTGTCTTAGTTTTCCCCTTATAGCCTGTGTCACAATGTCCCTAGTATCTGTGTGCTTGTTCTGTGTTCACTTTGTAGTGGTTTCTCCCCTGTGTGTTTTGTTTTGGTTAGGTTTCCCGCTCTTTGTGTCACATGATCCTGTCACATGTTTTGGTGAGCTTATCAGTTCTGTAGATTAAGTTCCCACCTGCACACCCTTTCCTCATTAGTTGGGTATTTAGTTCTGGGTGTTTGTTAGTCCCGTGTGATTCATTGTTTCTGTTCAGGTATGTGGGTATTCTTGTTCTTCATTAGTCTTTAGTTTGTTCATATAGTTAGTGTTGTGTTGATCTTATGTTGTTCTTATGTCATGTTTTGGGGTATGTATAGATTTGGTTGGTTTCTCATGTTTGTTCCTGTGTTTGTTTCTGTTCACTTCCTTCTGGTTCAAATAAATATATATTTAGTGAAGACGCGCTTGCCTCCACTCCATTGGAACCTTGACAGAATGAATCACCTTGAAAGGGAGACAGCGTCTTCGGCCAGAGCGTTCAACCTACCCCGTGGGACAGAGAGATCGCTCGAGGAGAGCTCCTCTCTCTCTCTCTGTGGAAAGAGTTTCGAGGGAGCATGTTTTGGGGAGGGCCTCGCTGACCTCAACCACCAAATATGGGTACAGGCCAGGAGCATGGGCTACTTCGCCAAAGAGGTGGAGTATGACACCGATGGGGTAGCCATATTTGGTTGTGGCTTGTGGTTGCAGGAAGAGGAGGAGTTCTCTGTATGGGAGGAGGAGGAAAAAGAGTTTTTATCTGGGGATGAAGAAGATGAGGATTGGGACTACCTTAGCCAACAGGTTCAGGGTGTTAGCCCGCTAGCCAGGGCTCCCCATCTGAGTGTTAGGGTCCCTCAGTTTCCTTCTAGGTCCCCTAGCTCTCTAACCAATCCCCCTAATGTCCATGCTAGCTCCCTTAGCTTCCCTAATTCTCGTACTAGTCCCTCTTGTTCTCCCACAAAAACCCCTGTTCACTCCGCTAGCCCCCAGGCTGGCTTACATAGCTCTTTCAGCTTACAGGTTACCTCTCCTAGCAATTACGTTGAAGCCCCCCATACTCAGGTGCAGGGCGGTAGTCCACATAGGGCCCCCCGTCTGAGAATCACGTCGTCTAGCTTTCAGGCTAGTTTCTATAGTCCCACTAGCACACAGGCTAGTTTAGCCCCCAGCTCTCAGGCTGGTTGTTTCCCTAGCTTTCAGGCCAGATAAGGGTCTAGCTTCCAGGCTACTCCTTCTAGCTATCTGGCTAGACCACCTAGAGCTACAGGTTCTGCCCCTAGGGCTACAGTGTCTGCCCCCCGGGCCGCCCTCTGTCCCTCCTGTCCTTGGGCCCTCAGGGTTGCCGGTCCCTGGATTGTTTGTGTTGCCCACCCTATATCGGGCTATGTGGACATGTTTTGGCATGGTTTCAATCCTATCTATCGGAAAGATATCAGTTTGTATCTGTGGATGGTCTGTCCTCCAAACAATCAAAGGTATGCTTTGGTGTTCCACAAGGTTCTGTTTTGGGACCGCTACTGTTCTCGCTATACATGTTGCCTCTTGGTGATGTCATCCGGAAACACAATGTCAACTTTCACTGCTATGCTGATGACACACAGCTGTACATTTCAGTAAAAAAGGGAGAATCCCCAAAACTGCACACCCTGGAAGCCTGTGTTTTGGATATAAAGAGTTGAATGACAGAAAAATACTTACTTCTAAACTCTGAAAAAACAGAAATGCTTATTTTAGGTCCCAAGAAACAAAGAGACCTGCTGTAAAATCTGGCAATAAACATAGATGGTTGTACAGTCATATCAGAAAAAACTGTAAAAAACCTTGGTGTTACTCTGGACCCAGATCTCTCTCTTGACGAACATGTAAAAAGTATCTCAAGAGCAGCTTTTTTCCATCTCAGTAACATTGCAAAAATTCGAAATTGTCTGTCAAGGAATGATGCAGAAAAGTTAATCCATGCCTTTGTTACCTCAAGATTGGATTATTGTAATGCTATATTTTCTGGCTAACCAGACAAAATCCTAAAAAAACTTCAGTTAGTGCTTAACACAGCTGCCAGAATACTGACTAGAACTGCAAAATCGGAACACATTACTCCAATTCTAGCCTCTCTACACTGGCTGCCCATTAAGGCTAGGGCTGATTTCAAAGTTTTACTATTAACATACAAAGCACTACATGGACTTTCCCCTACTTATCTGTCTGATTTGATGCAACCATACATACCCACATTTACATTATGTTCACAAGATGCCGGCCTCCTCATTGTTCCTAGAATTTGTAAACAAACAGCAGGTGGAAGGGTTTCTCATATAGAGCTCCAATTCTGTGGAATGATCTGCCAACCCATGTGAGAGATGCAGACTCAGTCTCAACATTTAAGTCTATGCTAAAGACTCATCTCTTCAGTAAGTTCTATGGCACAGTGTAGTCTTGCCCAGGGGGCTAAAAGAGAACGGCGGTACTGTTAATGAACCACCCATGCTTGCTTGCCTGGTAGGCTCCCCTCTCTCTATTGGGATATCCTCACTCCAATGCTACCCCTGCGGTGGTTACGGTCTGCTGGTGACCCTTTGGAGGTGTGGTCTTGGCAATGTGGGTGGGTCGGAAGCATGCCTGCTTGCTCCTGCCCGAGGCCCCCCTTGTGCAGGACCACAAAGACAGCTGTGCAGGTGAGCGTGTGCAAAATGCATTAACGGCCAAAGAGAGAAGGTAGAGTCAACATGTACATTGGTCTGACAGTAGATTTGATAGTGATTAAGGACTGTACTTCCCAGAATGTCCCGCAGGAGGTGCCAGGGTTCCTCTAACTCAACCCTAGCACCCAAATCGGGATAATGGAGAATGTTACTGAAACTGAAGAAGTTATTTTTATGATTGCATTTTACCTATTAAATAAAAGACACCAACATTTTTTTTATAAATCCAAGCATGCAGAGTTTAAATACATTTCTCAGTAGTGTGGTGGTAGTGTTGGGCAACTAGTTTAAATACTTTTTTCAGTAGTGTGGTGGTAGTGTTGGGCAACTAGTTTTAAATACATTTCTCAGTAATGTGGTGGTAGTGTTGGGCAACTAGTTTAAATACATTTCTCAGTAGTGTGGTGGTAGTGTTGGGCAACTAGTTTTAAATACATTTCTCAGTAATGTGGTGGTAGTGTTGCTGAATCAAATAACGCAGTAGCATCTGCACAAGTTAAGGTACTTTCTCCCAAACATTTCTAAAGCTCAAGTCTGAAATACATGAAGTGCCATACTAGGACCTGTATGTGAAGCCGACTAGTGATGTGTGAAGCCTGAATGATTCATTCTTCTTTAACAAATCTTTTCAGTGAACTGGGTGTACTGAATCACTGTTCTAAAACATTTGTTCATGTGAATCACTTTTGCGCAAGTCAAAATCATACAGATATTGCATGTGAAGTTGCACAGAGTTCAGTCTAGAGTTGCTTTCAACTCCTCCCATCCCTCCCTTTCATTGTTTGTGGCAACTCTTTTTTTCCCAGTCCGCAAGCCTTAAAAGATCTCTGTCTGATATTCAGATACAGTCCTACTCGCAGCAGAAATGAGGAAGAGATTCTAAACCCAGACTTCGTGAATACAATCCATTCAGCAGGGAGTTTTGATGACATTTCAAGGACAGTGCCACAGAGTGCCACAGTCTACTCACTAAATAGCCAAGCCACCATGTTAACTTCAGCCAAGGACACTAAAGCCAATTAGAATTGACCTTTTATAAGATATGTGTTGTTTATATATTGTTTGCCAATTCAAAAAAATAAATTATGAGCAATGAAGTTTATTTGTGTTACTCTTAGGTGAAATGAGTTTATGAAGTGTTGAGTTGGATAATCTAGTACTGGTAGAATACAGTTTCCGAAAAACAATTTTGAATGGAATTGTGTTGCACATAATAATTAAAGCATGTAAATTGTTTAAAATTTATTTTACGAAATATTTCACTCAATTGATGGTGCAACTTTTCACCTGTTCTCAATGACACACATAAAACTTGTTAACCAAATGTTATGAAATTTGATAATACAATAATAGATGATGTAGCCTAACCAAATACACTGCGTTCCAAATTATTATGCAATTTGGAATTGTCAGAAACATTAAATATTTAGTTTTTCAATCAAACTCATGGATCTCTCTGCTTCGGAAAAGCGTCAAAGGTATGACCAGGTGGACAAGGTATGAAAACATTAGATATTTCAAGAAAACATAAGCATGATCATCAGTGAAGAGATTTGTGGCTGATTCAGAGCGCAAACGGGTTTGTGCAGATAAAGGCATAATGGCATAAAATAATTCATCGGATTAAGAGAGCAGCTTCTGAAAGGCCATTACAAAGCAGCAAACAGGTATTTGAAGCTACTGGTGCCTCTGGAGTCCCGCGAACCTCAATGTGTAGGGTCCTTCAGAGGCTTCCAGTTGTGCATAAACATACTATCCGGCCACCCCAACCAATGCTCACAAGCAGAAATACATGAAGACTAATTTTCAAACAGTCTTGTTAACTGATGAGTGCCGTGCAACCCTGGATGGTCCAGATGGATGGAGTAGTGCAGGGGTGCAACTACCCAATGTCAGAGGTATGCAGCAACAATTTTAGTGCCCTCGCAAAAAACAAATAAATAAATATGCCGGACATCATCATGTATGGGCTTTAAATAATTAAGGTTCATTTTAAAGTATATCAGCCACTGTAGGCCTAACATAATAATATATCAGGGCTCGACATTAATGGTTGCCTGGTTGCCCTTGGCAACCAAATTGTGACAAGTGGCAACCTAATCATCATCCCTGGTTGCCCCCGTGCCGTCGCCGACCTCATGTCTGTCTCATTGACATATTGTCAAACAAACATCATGTAATAGATTTTCCATATTAGGTTTTCCATATTGATATTTTTAAATGAATCTGTTGGTATCAAGTGGCTCCCTCTACACTTCCACCTAATCTTAGACCTACCTGTTGCCTTCCCCTGTCTTTCCTGATCCACCATCCTCACACCTGAATGAAATAAACTCACTGTTATATAGCAGCCTAAAGTCAATTCTTAAATCAGCCTAGTGATGGCATCAGATGGTAAACCAGAGGTATTGCATAAGTTATGTTTTCCAGCTTCTCATTTATTGTGCATGGTACCATATATTTACCAGTTGTTATTTTACCTTAATAAAAATGAGATGTCATGCATGGGATTGGAACCATAGGGTTTAACCAAAATATAAATTTAACTAACAGCAATATTGGTTTGCATTAAGCTAGCCGAAAACCCCAATTTAGTTGCTAGTGTTAACAAACACTAGCTAGTCTGAGAACAGTCTGATAACAAAAATATTAGCAAGCCTCCAAGTTTGGTAGCAAATCTATGCATGATTCCATGGTAAACCAGTGTTATTGCATTAGTTATGTTTTCCAGATTCTTGTCATTTATTGTACATGCTACCTTATATTTTCGAGTTTTCAGCTCAGCAAACTCGGTTTTGCATATTCTAAGCTAGCCATAAACCTTCATCTGGCTGCTACATTCCCAGTGTTAACAAATGCTAGCTAGTCTGTTAACATTAATATATTTGTGAGCCTCCAAGCACAGACGTCACACTTTAAATCCTACCTGTTGCCTTTCACCATCCACTTATTTAACTGCTGTCGCATCCCTTGACATGCCATCTTCTTTTCACTCTTTCTTTTTCTATTTTTAGCCCACGGCAGCTTTTTTGCTTTATCCATCTTTTTCCATCGATGACAACTCACTACTCGTACCTGCTTGTTCAGCGCTCACTGCGCACCTGCTCCCTCTTCTATGTCAAAGTTCTATTATGTAATCTTATGAGATAGTGCGCCTACTCTAGCCTGTTAGTCCTCTAAAATGTTATATAACATTGAGCAGAAATTATTTAGAAACACACAACAGCAGCTACATATAGAAAATACCATATATATTTTTTTATTTTATTATTTTTTACCATCGCTTTGGCACCCCCATGATGCTGCATCCTATGCGCCGCATATAGTGCATACCCACTTTTTGCGCCACTGGAGTAGTGGATAGTTGGTGGATGGCCACAATGTCCCAATAAGGCTGCATGAGGAGATAAGGAAACATAATGAGAGAGCTGGTAGGCCACTTTAGTGTCCCTGAAGGTGTGAAAATGACCTTGGCAAAGTATGTAGAGTTTCTGACTGACCACTTTTTTCCATGGTACAAAAAGAAGAACTGTGCCTTCTCTAACAAAATCATCTTCATACACGACAATTTGACGAGGCAAGATGGCGCCGATGTCGATGGCATGCCGTCTGCCCATGACTAGTCTGTTTTTTAGCAGTGTTTTGTTTTTAATTATGACCCTGCTTATACATGATTCTTGCACTACACTGGTGTATGATCGCTCTACACTTTTAAATATTCGAAATATATTTGAGAAACATTTTAATGAAGCTTGGGAGGAACTCCAGTCCTATACTATTAAGCCGCCGCTAAGGACTCCTACGTGGCAGCAACATCTCTGGCCTCCTTTGCCGAAAAGACGGCGTCACCGTGGAAAGCGAGGAGGAAGGCTGGTCAAATTAAAGGCATACCTGGTCTCCCTTCCGGGAGTGCCACGGCTTGCGGATGTGCAGTTGTGGGGCTGGAGCTGCGGTTGGGTGCTGTGCTGGCGTGTGACTGCGGGGAGCGCGGTGACTCGATGGATTCCACCTGTTGTGCCGGGGGGCCTGTGGCAAATCCTTTTCGGCGTGCGCGGTATTTCCACCGGAATGGAATTGACGCGCAGAATCTTCGCCCTCTGCCGTTTGGTCGTGGACGGACGTTGGAGATTATGGACGTCGAAAGATCAGCTATAAGGTTGGCTTTGATAAATGTACGCTCTCTGAAAAACAAGTCTTTTATCCTAAACGAGTTTGTTAGTGCTCGGGATCTAGATTTTGTTTTTATTACGGAAACTTGGATGAACACTGACAATGCATACGTCTTGGGAGAGGCTGTACCAAATAACTATTCAGTTTTTAATCCTCCTCGTCAAATAGGAAGGGGAGGAGGACTGGCCTCTATTTTTAAGAACAATTTTATTTGCACCTTACTTAAGTTTGAGCAATTTTCAAGCTTCGAACTTCAAGCTTTTGAACTGCAATCAACAACACCTGTCCTTTGTGCTGTTATTTACCGACCACCAAGAGCTAATAAGGACTGTATCTCAGAACTGGCTGCCTTTTTAGCTGATATTGTTCTGAAATATGATAATATCTTAGTAATGGGGGACTTGAATATCCATGTATGTTGTCCAACGAACCCATTAGCAAAATACTTTTTAAATCTTATTGATTCGTTCGGGTTTCAACAAATGGTGAATGGCCCCACACACAATCGTGGCCACACATTGGACTAGATTCTATCACTTGGCTTAGTTATCAAGGATGAGCTGTGATGAGCTGTGCGCCGTAGAGGATGGTCGCATGGACAATGTCTCTGCTCACTCTATGCAGGTTTTGGCTTATTACTGTTTTTTTTTTGTTTTTATTTCTGCACGTTCTGCACTGTCGCTCATACAGTATGATCGACTAGCACTTTTGGATATACGTAATTCACTGGATACAGACTTTTTTTCCACTTACCGGAGCGACTGGAATATCCCGCCGTCGACTTGTCTACTCATACGCAGGCGCCGAAGGAAAAAGAAGAGAGGAAAACGAGCGGGTATTCTATACAGATCACGGACGAGATACTGCAATCCACCGTTACCGAGCATTTTACTTGCAAATGTTCAATCACTTGACAATAAAATGGACGAACTTCATGCTCAGATTATCTTCCAGCGGGACATTGCCAACTGCTGCGTGCTAGCTTTTACAGAGACATGGTTGGATTCCACCATCCCCGACACGGCTATTACTCCAGCTGGTTTCTCCATCTTCCGGCAGGACAGAACCTCGGAATCAGGTAAACAAAGAGGCGGAGGGGTTTGCATTATGATTAACTCTCATTGGGGTTCGGATGCCGCAGTTATTTCAACACACTGCTCACCGGACCTGGAGCTACTAACTGTAAACATACGTCCCTTCTATCTCCCCCGGGAGTTTACTTCCGCTATAATCACAGCAGTCTACATACCTCCGCAGGCGGATAAGGCACGCGCGCTTGAGGGACTATATGGAATAATAAGTGGCCTAGAGGACGCTCATCCTGAGTTTTTATTGTTGTTGGAGACTTTAACAGGACAAACATGAAAAAAATACTGCCTAAATTCCATTAGCATATTTCTTTTCAC
Source organism: Umbra pygmaea (assembly GCA_016801145.1). Classification (NCBI taxonomy): domain Eukaryota; kingdom Metazoa; phylum Chordata; class Actinopteri; order Esociformes; family Umbridae; genus Umbra; species Umbra pygmaea. Next base: position 34,027 of record JACXGM010005717.1, read on the forward strand.
ACTCGGGGTGATCAGACCCTAGACCACTGTTATTCAACGATCCGTAACAGCTTCAAACCCATCCCCCGCCCTGCCTTTGGAAAGGCCGATCACATCTCCATTCTTCTCCTCCCTACCTACAGACAACGACTTAAACAGGAAAAAACGTTTTTTCGGTCAGTTCAAAAATAGAGTGACCAATCCATCACTACTCTCCAAGACTGTTTTGAAACCACAGACTGGGAAATGTTCTGTGTAGCAGCGGGCGACAACATTGATGAATACACTGACTCTGTCTCAGCATTCATCACCAAGTGCATAGATGATGTCATTCCACGGGTCAATGTCAAGACCTTCCCCAACCAAAAGCCCTGGGTTAACGGTAATGTCCATGCCAAGCTTGTAGCACGGTCCTCTGCCTATAACTCTGGGGACCCGGAGGCTCTGAGGAGGGCCAGATATGACCTACGGAAAGCCATCAGAGATGCTAAAAGAGACTACAGGGACAAATTGGAGTCCAATTACAACAGCTC
>JACXGM010005718.1:0-34769 GCA_016801145.1 Umbra pygmaea
TCCCACAGACCTCTCACCTCACAGTCCTCTCACTCCCACAGACCTCTCACTCAACAGTCCTCTCACTCCCACAGACCTCTCACTCAACAGTCCTCTCACTCTACAGTCCTCTCACTCTACAGATCTGTCACTCTGCAGTCCTCTCACTCTGCAGTCCTCTCACTCTGCAGACCTCTCACTCTACAGTCCTCTCACTCTACAGTCCTCTCACTCTACAGTCCTCTCAAACTACAGTACTCTCACTCTACTGACCTGTCACACTACAGTCCTCCTACTCTACAGTCTTCTCACTCTACAGTCCTCTCACTCTGCAGTCCTCTCACTCCCACAGTCCTCTCACTCTACAGTCCTCTCACTCTACAGTCCTCTCACTCCCACAGACCTCTCACCTCACAGTCCTCTCACTCCCACAGACCTCTCACTCAACAGTCCTCTCACTCTACAGACCTCTCACTCTACAGTCCTCTCACCCAAACATCCCTCTCTCTCCTACATGAACAGCGTTCAGTGTGTGTGGTGATTTAAGAAGTGAAAAACAGTGAGAATCATTTAATCAATACATAACCCATCTGCTGTGCTAAACTGATCTGCCTTTCAACCCCTCCCTTCTCTCTCACTTCTGCTGTGGTCTTTCACACTCCGATATCGTTTTGGGAATATTCTGTATATTTACCTCTCTTTTACTCTGGTCTTTCACACTTTTCAATCTTTCTGAGAATGTCTTGTCCTTCTTTCCTGTTCTGCATGTCGATTATTATTTTAATTTGTCGTCCTCCATTTTCTTTGTGCATGTGTACATCTTTCTCTCACTCTCTCCTGTTCCTTCTCTTTTACTGGTCCCTGCTCCTTCTTTCCCCATTCCCCTCCTCCTTTAGCATGGACGATCAGACTTTTCATGGGAAGGAATCAATGTAAGTGTTGTGACATCATTTCTTCGTCTTGTTCTTTTTGTTTTGATTTATTTGCTTTAACTCACTTAAGTAACATTGGTCCCTTCACTTCCTGTCCCATCTAACGCACTCTTTACCATATCGTTTAGTCTCTCAGGCTAGTAAACGCACTCTTTACCATATCGTTTAGTCTCTCAGTCTAGTAAGTGCACTGTAGTGAGAAAACCATTAGTCAATGTCAATGTGCACAATGTTGCAAAAACTACACTTCCCACCGTCAGGCAGGACATTGTTCCAACAACGACCTTGGGAAATGGAGATTTTTTTAGTATTTTGTAAATTGTTGCCTTTGGAAATTCATTAATAACCCAATTTCTACGCTACCTATTCTTTCTTCTCAATTTGAACTCTGTGTGCCTCTCTGGCACACAACTCTTCCTCCATCATTTTCTCCACTCTCTTCCTTCCATCACACTCTTCCCTCTATTCTTTAGCTTTCTATGGAAGACACCACGTCCATATTGCCTCGTCTGAAAAGGAACAACTCCAATGCCTATGGAATCGGTGCTCTGGCTAAGTCCTCATTGACAGGTGTGTCAGGTGTGTGTTTGTCCTGTGACTGGTAAACTGACCCCATGTTGGCTCCCGCCTAGACAGGCGCTGGAGACAACATGGCCCCTGAGTGGGTTCCCCTGAATCACTTCCTCTATCCATAAAAATAATACTTGTCAATGGCTGACCCTTAAGCCATTGATGGAATACCAGTGGAATTACAATTTAAAAAAATACAAAATACACTACCCACAATGCACTGTTATGTGACTTGTTGAGTTAAAGGTATAGGTCACCCAAATTACATAATGTTGTGTTTAACTTAAGCGAACTATGGACAAGTTTTGACAAAAATCAATACTTTGGTTAAGTTTACCTGGTACTATTTAGAAGAATCGTTGAAGTATCTGACAATGAAATGGTGTTAGATCAAATCTCTGAACTGGTACTGCAAAAAGTCTGTAATTCAGTGATTAAGCAAAGAACTTACCCTAATTGATATGTGTTCTCTGTTCCAATCCCATCCAAGTCCAAATATTCTATCTCTGTTAGCATTTCTGTGCAATATGTCCACATGATTCAAAAATATCTGAAACTGATTGTAAAGCTAAACCAAAGACCCTTACGTTTTGAGAAATGCTGATTTGCTAATTGGTACCCTGGATTTGCTACAATTGCTGCATTGTCATGGTACTAATATTATATTATTTTTCACTTAATGTTCAAAGCATCTGTAAGGGCTTTGTTAAACTTCATAATACAGTTTAGACACTTGAACTATTTGGTCATGATGTGCAAAATATTCTAATAATGGTCTCTAAACATAGAAAGAATTATATCACAAATGCTAAAAACATTTTTGGTGCCAGTGAACTAAAGCAAAGCATGTAATTACTGTCATATAGACTTAGTTAATAGACTGCTTGCAGTGTAAATACACCAATGTGCCATTTTGTAGTGTGGGTAAGCTATCCCTTTAACAAGAGGTGAGTGGTAAATGGGAAGTGTAGTTTTTTGTCTGTTAAGTGGTTGTGAAGCAGCATTGAGCTACTCTAGTGTCTGTGTCTTCTGTCGTTACATGTAGTCTTAGTTTTATATGTGGTTGCATTGTGTATAATTGTGTAATGGGAATTGTGCACTGCACAGTGTAGTGAAGTGTGGTTTTGTGTAGCGCATTGCAGAGTAGTTTTGTATAGTTATTGTAATGTAAAGGCAATTTTATTGGTATGCAGTGAACTAAATCGCAGTCAGAGCTGAGCAGTGCAGAGTAAAAATCTCACATAACCACCTTTTCCATACATCAGAATCAGAGAATATAGAATACAGAAATATCCTACTCATCACATATTGACTTGGAGTTGGCTAAGCTTTTCCATACATCAGAATCAGAGAATATAGAATACAGAAATATCCTACTCATCACATATTGACTTGGCGTTGGCTAAGCTTTTCCATACATCAGAATCAGAGAATATAGAATACAGAAATATCCTACTCATCACATATTGACTTGGAGAACTGAAAATTCGAGCGTGAAGTATACACAATACCGACCATCATGGCTGTACAGTACATGAGCTATGTTCCGCAGTGTTTGCATTAGCTGACGATGGCTTAGCACACACTGCAGGGGGACTGGTATTTTGCTTAGCCAGCGCAGACAGCTTAGGAGAGGTGTGAAAGATATCATGTCAACAAGCCAAACTCTCATTACTCACACCCTTCACCATCTCATGCCAGTTAACCTCCTTTATCCCAGAACGCACCCCTCTTAAGAGCAAACGTATTTCCTCCACTCTATATCCCATCCATTCGCCCTCGTGGGTCCCTAAGTTATCTCATTTGCATTACAAACATCAGCAACACCTCCATAGCCCCTATTCATTTACCTAGGAATCGAAACCCTTTATCGGATCATCTATAGGCTGCCTTCAACAGCTGTCTAACCGGTGACAGGCCATCCTAAATGTGGAATAATAACATAACGTCCTCTCTCTGTCCTTCCTCTCTCTGTCCAACCTGACGCCTGTCTCCCCCCAATCTCCATCCACCCCTCCTCAAACCCCCTGACCCCTTTAACTCCGATCCACTTTATCCTCCCACCACCTCCTAATTCCTTCCTCTATCCCGACCTCCGCCTTTGCCACTCCTCCCCAGGTGTGAATCGCTCCATGAAGGACAAGGTGACCAAGCCTACCTCCATGGCCCAGGGCCGGATGGCCCACATGATCGAGTGGCAGAACTGGGACATGTCCGTGGTGGGCCCCGGGGGCGTCTCCATTCCGCGCAAGTCCACGGCCGAACAGGAGATCGAGAGGCGGATGGAGAGCGATGCCTACAGCGACCTCAGCGATGGGGAGAAGGAAGCACGCTTTGCCGCAGGTCAGAGTTCAAAGAAGGAAGGTTTAAGACGTGAAGGTTGAAAGAATTTGGAGGGTTATTTGTCGACCAAGGCCATAGCAGTGGTATATGTAACGACTAAGGCATGTTGGGGTGTGGTATATGGCCAATCTGTACTGTGTATATGAGACCATATACTATGGCAATCAGCCAATCAGCATTCAGGATGCTAACCATCCAGTTTATAGGATGATTTAACATCCAGAACGTTTTTTAGAGTGAACTCTCCCAAAATTAAATATTTGGGCAAGAATGTATATGTGCCAAGGACATATTTTGTGTTTCCAACTGTTCAGTTTCCCTGGCCCTGTTTCCACTGACGAACATTTGATGCCTTGGTGGCACAAATCCCAAGTTATTATTAGCATTTTGCACATGTCATGTTTAAAATCAGAATGACTTTGAATTTTACTATGTATAATGGTGCTGCTTGTGTTAAACAACATATAGGGACGGAACACTCAATAGATACACATTCAGCTACAAGTTCATATACAATTATATACCACTATATTCCATGTGTATATAAGATAATGTAACATTAGCACAGAGTAGACAATATGCTGTATATGGATTTTAAATCTAAGTATATATCTCGATGCAAATATATGAGCAGAGTTTTGGGGCAGTAGAGTGTTGCTGTTTAGTTTCCAGTTTGAGTGGTGTTAATGTAGTGAACATTCGGTTCAGGGGGCAGGATCAGACCTCTGCCAATAAGCAGACACAGTCCCAAACCAGCTTCTGCACACATTTTCATTGCTTTTCGGTAATTTCAACATTAAGCATACGATATAATATAGCATTTAGAACAATACCAGCGACTGTGCAACTTTTAACTCTGGTCTTGTGCCCATACGTTTAATCATGCTCAATAAAAAACATAAAAAATAAATACCATTGCCAGTATAACTAAACCAAAGCCTTGATTGACATCAAACATTGTCTAATGCTTCCTACCTTCAGGTATCCTGCAACAGTTTGCCATCTCCCAGGCAACACTCATGGCATGGACCTCCATGGACGGAGAGAGCCTGAGGTCAGGATCAAACCAGGGCAGCGTAGCCCACCTCAGCGAGGTTAACCAGGAAAGCATTACCAGCCGAGGTAAATCAGCATGTGTTGGCTAAGCTAAGAGTCTACGTACAGTATATCTCTAAATGAGTTGGTGTTTGTTGTCTTAGTTACTTTTTAAAGCTATTTCAACAGACAAGTTGATTAAGAACACAATAGTATTTTTTGCAATCTCCTCAGGGAATGTTACTTGGGGGAGGAGCAATTAGGGTTAACGGACATGGACAGAAGGACAGAGCATACAACGTAGGACAGAGCTTACAAAAACGGAATAACACATATGTATAACCAACAAAATGTAGGACCAGAAAATATGTGTGATCAACAACTATGTATAACCAACAAAGCCAGGGCAACAAAACAATGATAGTCTCCAGGGATATACTATCATTCAGAATTATACAAATTTACATCTGAAATTTCATCATCTGCACTTTCAAATACATCACCAGGGGCCATGAGGTTGTGACAAGTTTTTAGATCTGTTATACAAAATATAATGGTAACTTTTTTATATATATGATTACACATATTCAGCTCTGGAAAACATTAAGAGACCACTGACAACCCCTGGAATGTGATCAAAAGAAGATAGTCACAAGCCATCAAAACAGCTGCTTGATTTTTGCGCCAGGAGTGGCATAAACTCACCCAACATCAATGTAAAATTGATGGAGAGAATGCCAAGACACAATTATTTGTCTACAATTATTATTATTACATCAAATATTGATTTCTGAACTCTTGCTAATTTAACATATTAGTATTGTGTTGTTTAAAAATCAATATAAACATATTTTCTTTGCATTATCCGAGGTCTGACAACACTGCATCTTTTTTCTTATTCTGACCAGTAGTAATTTTCTGAAGTTTTCAAAAGTATTTTTTATTTAGAATTTGGGAGAAATGTTGTCAGTAATTCATAGAATAAAACAAAAATAAAATAAATTACTGAAACAACACTTATCGATAGTGAGACCAGAATCATTGATGTTTTGCAGTGGTCTCTTAATTCTGAAATAAACAAGATAATTTCTGGGGCCATTGCTAACTAGCATTAGCAGACCAACTGGAATGTTGCAGGAACAGCTAGCTTGCTATGTTGGTCCCTGCACTGCAGAGCATTGTCTAAAATTGGAAACTAAACAAGTTTTTATTTAGGCTGGAGGTCTGGAATGTAGTGTGTGGACAACAGCATCCTTTTGCTTAGTAATGAAGGCATATTTTCCCATCTCAGACCATGGGGTAACTCTGTACTCATTTAACATTGGCAAACATGTCCTGGGGGAATGCATGTCCAGGGATTTCAGCTGTATAAATAGTACACATGGTCATTATTATTCCACATTGCTGTGTTGTCCGTTATAAGGCTTGTAGATTTTTCTTTTTCATGCAAAGTGTTGTTCAGATAGTTGTCCAGACATTAAGAAATGTTGAAATAATAATGTGTACATTTTTCCTGGGGTTTGTTATTTTGAGATAAAACATATGCGTTGATCATTAGTTTGATCCCAAATTCAGGCAAGTTATGTTTTTCAATGACATGTCAAATGTTGCAAAAACATGATTCAGCTCTCATTGGATTTATTTTGACACAGAATTGAGTCATTGGTTAAGGGACGAATAATGACTCAGAACTGTGAAGATACATCCAGAGACAGCCACATCGAGGAATACTAAACTCAATTTGCCAGCATGATGGCCAGTGTTCTGCTAAAAGAAACTTGCCAGGGGAATGTAAAATGTAGGGCACTGCTCTAACTCCATTATCAAGTTTGCAGACGACACAACGGTTGTAGGTCTAATTAGGAAACAATGACAAGATGGCCTACAGAGGGGAGTTCAGCACGCTGACAGCATGTTGTCAGGTGAATAACCTCTCCCTCAGTGTAAAAAAGAAAGAACTGATAGTGGACTACAGGGTGAACAAGGCGGAGCACTCTCCAATCCTCATTAATGGAGACGCTTTGGAGAGGGTAGCAGATTTTAAGTTCCTCAGAGTTCACATCTCAGAGAAACTGGACTGGTCATTACACACATCCACAGTTGTTAAGAAGTTACAGCAGCGCCTGTTCACCCTCAGGAGGCTGAAGACTTTTGGCCGGTCCCAGAGAGCTCTCACAGTGGTCTACAGGGGCACCATCGACAGTATACTAACAGGTTGCATCATGGTCTGGTATGGGAACACTAAGGTGTCTGACCGCTAGGCTCTGTTGAGTGTCATCAGGTCCTCTATGTCTAACCAGGAAGGCACCTACAGAACCAGGTTCCAAAGGAAAGCAGAGAAGCTCATTGCATATGCCAGCCATTTGAGCCACAGACCGATTTCAGCCTCTCATATATATATATATATATATATATATATAGATATACAGTATATTATATTTTCTAGGCTCCTTCTCATCATATGGATATGAATAGAGATGGTGTTGGAACTGGGGCAGATTTTCACTCTATATACTATAACACCCATGTGTTTCACTCTATATACTATAACACCCATATAACACACATGTGACAAATAAAACTTGAAACTTTGAACTAGAGCATGTCTGTAAATAAGTGTGATGGATGTTATTTTTGTTGTCTGTAAATAAGCATCATATACTGTGATGTTTGTTTTCCATCCTTAAACAGTTCTGGAAAATATTAAGAGACCACTGCAAAAATCATCAGTTTCTCTGGTTGAATCTATGAATAGTTGTGTTGTGGTTTCTGTTTTATTCCATACACTATTGGCAAAATTTATTCAAATTCTAATTGAAAATGTTGTCATTCATAGCATTAATTTGCAGAAAATTCCAACTGGTTAAAATATTAGAAAGGATGGAGTGTTGTGTCACAAGGTATTGTTGGTGTATGAGGAAGGGCGACCAAGGCAGGGAGTATGGTATGATTAGTTTAATGTAGTTTATCCAGCGTCCGTCTGGCAGAGCAGACATAAAATTAGATTAGATAGATGTCTTCATTGACCAACTGGGGAAAGTTGTGTTCATAAATGTCATCAACTACGGAATCATGGTGTTCATAGGCTATATGCCGTTAGTCCGTTTCATTTCCATCCATCAATTGTTCCATCGTGACGGATGTCTTAACCATTTTGAAAGCTGGAATTAATTCCATTTGCGCATAATCCCATTTACAAATATAGCCGCAAGCGGCGATTTGCGGGTTTAACCCTTTTTTCTCAATAGCGACTTCAAAGTAATTTCACACAAGGTTGAACATTGTTATAAACTATATGCTATAATTTTTATGATCTATAGCTTGATTTATGTCATTCCACATGCAGTTATTATACATTTAAAGTGCCCCCTAGTGGTCAATTTGAATGAGACTTGCAGGGTGTGGTTCAGTTACTTATTAAGAGATTTGTCATGATTGGAGAATGAATATGCAATTACTAGTAACATTTGTGTATTGGCACTCACCTATCTTGCACTTGTAACGCCCCTTAGTGGTCAAGGTATATAAAACTGTCTGGGTATATGTTAGGAACTTATCTGAACAAATCCAGTGAGTTTTGTGATGATTAGCCTTACGGTTGCTGATTTGTATTAATTTATGTCGAGAGCCACTCCCCTTTCAAAGTTCATTGGTCAATAACTTAAAATGTAATTGAGATTGACATGTTTTGTTCAACTTCAAATAAGCTTGATCCAATAATGATTCACTGGAAATGTGGTGGCAATCTGAGCTACAGTGTAGATGAAGATAAAAGCACCCCCGAGTGGTCAATTTGAATTAGAAATGCAGGGCGCGGTTCAGGTACTTATGATGATATATCCTGAGAGATTTGCCATTATTGGCGATTGAATATACGATTAGTAGTACAATCTGTGTAATGCTACTAACCTATTTTGCGCTTGTAGCGCCACCTAGTGACGCATGTATATGAAACTGTCTGGGTATATCTGTGGCACTTATCTGAACATATCCTGTGAGTTTTGTGACAATTGGCCCTACGGTTGCTGATTTGTGTTCATTTATGTCCAGAGCCACGCCCCTATTAAAGTTCATTGGTCAATAACTTGAAAAGTAATTAAGATATTGACATGCTTTATTCAACTATTAATAAGCTTGATCCAATGATGATTCACTAATAATTCGGTGGAAATCTGAGCTATGGTGTAGAAGAATGTCAATAATGTTTTTTTTTCTAAATATTCAAACTGGCAGAATATTTCACACCTGTGGTTCAACATTGTTATAAAACATATTATACAAGTTTTGTAACAATTGGACAAACATTTTATGAACTATAGCTTGATTTGTGTCATTCCACGTGTAGCTATTATACATTTAAAGTGCCCCCAATTGGTCAATTTGATTAAAACTTGCAGGGCATGGTTCAGTTACTTATGAGGACATGTCCTGAGAGATATTTCATGATCGGAGAATGAATATGCAATTAATAGTACAATTTGTGTATTGCTACTCACCTATCTTGCGCTTGTAGCGCCCCCTGGAGGTGCATGTATATGAAACTGTCTGGGCATGTCTCTGGCATTTATCTAAACATATCCTGTGAGTTTTGTGATGATCGGACTTACGGTTGCTCATTTGTGTTCATTAATGTCCAGAGCCACACCCATTTCGAAGTTCATTGGTACAAAACTTGAAAAGTAATTGAGATATCAACATGGTTTATCTTATTTTTAATAAACTTGGTCCAATGATGATTCACTGAAATTTTGGTGGCAATCGGAGCTACGGTTTAGGTGGAGATGTCAAAAATGTGTTTTTCAAAAAATTCAAAATGGCAGAAAATTGTTGTAGGCAGACCTTAATGGTCCTTGGGCTTTTTTGTAGAGCACATTGAGCTGCACCTGTGTGAGAAATTTCAAGTCAATCGGACTTAAGGTGTGAGGGGCGTGGCCTTTCAAAGTCTACATTTTGAAGCCTAAATTACAGCGCCACCATGTGGCCGATTGGATTCATATTTCTATGGAAGCACATGCACACCATTTCCAGTTATTCCCCCAAGTTTCATGTTTCTAGCTCATTCCAGCTCACAGGAATTTCAGCCGACGTGGCAGACAACAAATAATAATAATAACTATTCAACACACCACTTCGTGGTTGAACCCTAATTACATGAATACCGACATCTATAGCTGATCAGATACAATCACCTGCATGGTCATAAAAAGCCATGATGCCAACTCAATGCGTAAGGACACACAATGGCTGATCTTGCGCTGTTAGAAGATGTGGCAAATGGAAGGATTCAGAGGGAACGCATTGTCAGACAGCAAGAAGACTTGCTGGCAAACGAGGACGAGTGGCTTATGAGCCAGTTCCGACTTCCTCGGGGCGTCCTGGACCTCTGTGCTCTATTGGGCCCAGCGTTACAGAGGAGCACTCGGAGAAACCACGCCGTGCCAGTCCCACTTCAAGTCCTTACAACACTTGGATTTCTGGCGACTGGCACTTTCCAGAGGGAATTGGCTGATAGGTCTGGGATTTCACAGCCAACCCTTAGCCGGGTTATGCCAGACGTGTTAATAGGTGTAATTGGTGTGTCGCATGATTACATAAAGTTTCCTTACACTGCAGGTGAACAGGCAAACAAAAAAATGTCCGGTTTCCCAAATGTAATCGGTGCTATTGACTGCACTCATGTTGCCATAATAAGGGCACCAAATGAGAATTAAAATGCTTTCATTAATCGAAACCATTTTCATTCGATCAATGTCCAAATAATTTGTGATGCAGACATGTTGCTGTAATGTAACCAATTTTCCCCCACCCGTGGCAGACACACTTTCACGATGAAGCGCCAGACCCTTTGACATCGACTGATATCTGACCACTTTTTCTTTGGGCCACGGTCCGACTTTCTTACAGCGTCTGCAACCTTTTGCCACTCCAACGCCTTTTCGGCATTGGTAATAGGCACACTTTGCCCTTCAAACAACTTTTTCCTCCTCTTTTCCACCTCGCCAACAATATTTTCTACTTCACATTGAGTGAAGTTTATTTTCTTGGTTTTCCTCTGTCTGTTTACCATGATTTCTCAATCAATTAATATTAATTTTGGGGCGTTTCCCTGACTATTTATGGGCAATTATAGGCGTGACATGCGGCCGCAAAAGCTGCGCCACATTTAGAGTTGATTGTGATTTATGAAGGGAAAACGGCGTAGGACGTGCGTGCGCATGGTTTTATAAATCTGAATATTTCTTTGCGTACGCATGTCCTATATTTCTTCCGTATGCCACTTCTGACACAAATCCACTGCAAAGTTTTATAAATGAGGCCCCAGAGCTTTTCACTGGTTTCATAACAAAAGGGGTGAATACATACGCACATGCCAATTTTAATTTTATTTTCTAAAAATAATTTTATGTATGTATTTTTCTCATTTCACTTCACCAATTTAGACTATTGTGTTCTGATCCATCACATATCAGTCCGATTAGAACCACATTGACCTGAAGGCTGTTAATGTCACAAAGTAGGTCCAAAGCCAAGGGGGGTGAATACTTTTGCAAGGCACTGTAGTATTGTTCTGAACCAGAGCAAAAAAAGCACCCAAACTGTGTTACTTCACACAAAATGTCTGCTATTCCTCAAAAGTTGGAATATCATTATCAGTCATTTCAGCAATAATACAACCAGAAATATCATATCAAATAAAAAAGAAAACATACAGTATCATGCGTCTTCTTATTTCACATCAGCTGTGTTATCTACAAAATAGCTGTGTTATCTACAAAATAGCTGTGTTATCTACAAAATAGCTGTGTTATCTACAAAATAGCTGTGATTTTAATGCAGGGCAGTAAGTCTTGCCAATGGCAATAGTGCATCTTAATGTTGATGTATAAGACTATTGGTTGTCATTGTCTGGGGCCAATTCAAGTAAAGTCTTTAGGATATAGTAGAGTGTGTTGGGTTGGAATGTCTCTCTGAGGTTTCACATGCTTTCTCTTAAGGTTTCCTCTTCAAAAAGAAAAGCGAGGTCCAATGCGTGCATCCGTCGAGCAGAAAGGACAGAGGTGTCATGAAATGTTCCTGGGAGGTATTGCTGCCTCACAGGCTAATGTTAAAGAAACTCCACCCGTGTTAAAGAAACTCCACCCTTTCTTTTTCATCAGCCAATTAAATTGAAATATCACAGTAATTTGTATACTTTACACTTTACTATTAAGTTCTCAGGAGGTTGCAAGAAGTCAAAAATGACCTAGATGTTATAACACCTGACTAGTAACCAGCAGGTTTCCAGATTGAATCCCAGGCTTTTTGTTCCTTAAACTAACCTTTACCTAAAATGTGTAAGTTACTATTTGTCAGTGTCTGGTTATTTCAAATTTCAGGGTTACTATATGTTTAATGTTAGGGACAAGGTTAGGTTAAGGTTATGGTTAGATTAAGGTTACTGTTATGGTTAGGTGAAGGTAAGGTAAAGGTTAGGTTTAGGGTTAAGGTCAGGTAAGGGTTAAGGTTAGGTAAGGGTTAAGTTTAGGGTTAATTTTAGGTAAGGGTTAAGGTAAGGTTAAAGTAATGGTTCTTTTCACTGGACTCTGCTTACAAGTTTGACATTTCCAGTAAGACTGAAGAACAATGGGCAACTCTGAAACTCACACTGAATCAGTTCTCAACTCTGAAGAAATTGACACTGAATCAGTTCTCAACTGAAGAAACTCACTCTGAATCAGTTCTCAACTCTGAAGAAACTCACACTTTATCAGTTCTCAACTCTGAAGAAACTCAGACTGAATCAGTTCTCAACTCTGAAGAAACTCACTTTATCAGTTCTCAACTCTGAAGAAAGTCACACTTTTTCAGTTCTCAACTCTGAAGAAACTCACACTGAATCGGTTCTCAACTCTGAAGAAACTCACTGCATTCGTTTTCACTCATCCTTCTCTTCTTCTCTTTCTCTCAGATCAGATATTGCACCACTCATCTGCAGATATGTGGCCCAACACCTATGTCGCCCAGGGCCTCTACTGCCTATCCTCTTCCGACGCCTGGGAGCCAATCAGCAATGAGCCCTCCGGTGTGGCCTCTCCTGCGGCTGGCTCATATGTGATGCAGCAGAGCGGGACTTCCTGTGAGGGGTATGATGGCAACACATTGCTGCACCAGCAACAACAACAGCAGCATCAGTTTAACCTACAGCAGCATAGCCAGCTCCAACAACTCCAACAGCTGCAACAGCTGCAGCACTACCAGCAACAACAGCTCTTGTATCAGCAACAACAGGTGAGGACAAACCAATCAACCACAAGACCAAAGTATAAGCCTGTCTGCCTCATAAGTGTTAGCCTCTCTGCCTCATCAGCATTAAACTCTCTGCCTCATCAACATTAGCCTCTCTGTTTCATCAGCATTAAACTCTCTGCTTCATTAGCATTAGCCTTTCTGCCTCATAAGTATTAGCCTCTCTGCCTCATTAGCATTAGCCACTCTGCCTCATTAGCATTAGCCACTTTGCCTCATCAGCATTAGCCTCTCTGCCTCATTAGCATTAGCCTCTCTGCCCCATTAGCATTAGCTTCTCTGCCTCATCAGTATTAAACTGTCTGCCTCATCAGTATTAACCCGTCTGCCTTTTCAGTATTAAACTGTCTGCCTCATCAGCATTAACCTGTCTTTGCCTCATCAGCATTAGCCTCTCTGCCTCATTAGCATTAGCCTCTCTGGCCCATTAGCATTAGCTTCTCTGCCTCATCAGTATTAAACTGTCTGCCTCATCAGTATTAACCCGTCTGCCTCATCAGCATTAACCTGTCTGCCTCATCAGCATTAACCTGTCTGCCTCATCAGCATTAACATGTCTGCTTTAACAGTATTAACCTGTCTGCCTCATCAGTATTAACCTGTCTGCCTCATCAGCATTAACCTGTCTGCCTCATCAGTATTAACCTGTCTGCCTCATCAGTATTAACCTGTCTGCCTCATCAGCATTAACCTGTCTGCCTCATCAGCATTAACCTGTCTGCCTCATCAGCATTAACCTGTCTGCCTCATCAGTATTAACCTGTCTGCCTCATCAGTATTAACCTGTCTGCCTCATCAGTATTAACATCTGTCTCATCAGTATTAACCTCTCCGCCTCATCAGTATTAACATCTCCCTCATCAGTATTAACCTGTCTGCCTCATCAGTATTAACCTGTCTGCCTCATCAGCATTAACCTGTTTGCCTCATCAGTATTAACATCTGTCTCATCAGTATTAACCTCTCCGCATCATCAGTATTAACATCTCCCTCATCAGTATTAACATCTGTATTAACCTGTCTTCCTCATCAGCATTAAACTCTTTGTCTCATCAGTATTAACCTGTCTGCCTCATCAGCATTAAACTTTTTGTCTCATCAGTATTAACCTGTCTGCCTCATCAGTATTAAAATCTCTGCATCATCAGTATTAACCTGTCTGCCTCATCAGTATTAACATCTCTGCATCATCAGTATTAACCTGTCTGCCTCATCTGCATTAACCTGTCTGCCTCATCAGTATTAACATCTCTGCATCATCAGTATTAACCTCTCTGCCTCATCTGCATTAACCTGTCTGCCTCATCAGTATTAACATCTCTGCATCATCAGTATTAACCTGTCTGCCTCATCTGCATTAACCTGTTTGCCTCATCAGCATTAACAACAAGGGAATATTAAATTGAATGGTGTGGTGGGCCAACTTTTTGTGTTTTTTTATTTCCTTCCTCGTCTGAAAATTAATCTGGGGCATTGACAAAAGTACAGAATTTGGCATTTGATATGTTAATATTGTCAGACATTTATTCAATAAATAATCCATATTTATTTATATAGCACATTAGCAGGGTGCTAGACAGATAACTGGCCTAATTCCCCAAAGAGGCAGCAAACATCAGTAGCTAGAAATTATTCCCTAGTAGCGTTGTATGGAAAGCCATTTTTGTCAATATTAAATAAATAAATATGGCTATGAAATAAGTCCTGAAATAAATAAATGACACAATAAATATATAACTACTCAAATATAAATATATAAATGCAGTCCAATAAAATAAATAAATTGCTTTTTATTTCACAATGGGGTTTTTCAAAGGAAACCTTTTATTTGTTTTAGGGAACTTGTATTTCATAATTCCACATTTATTTATTTCAAGGCACTCTTATTTCATAATGGAAAATTTCATAATATCCATTTGTTATATTCAAATGAATGGGGCGTGGTTATCCCACAGATTCAAACCAAATCAACAGCACCCGTATTGAAGACTTTATTGAAAAACTCGGGCGGATAAGTGATCTTCAAATTATAGACATACATAGATATCAAAGTTTTAATTAGTTTGAGACCGATTGAGCACTGTTTTTGTGTGGAAGATGTCATAGAAACTTCAAGCACAGGTGCGGGACGTCTGCCTATGGAAATTGCAAGTGACGTATGTTTGCTACTTTTGTGTTGTCTGGTCTATCAACCTGAGAAATCGCGGATCTGTTTGGTGTGTCACAAAGCATGATTCAGAGGAGATCGATCTATCAACCTGAGAAATCGCGGATCTGTTTGGTGTGTCACAAAGCACGATTTAGAGATCTCCTCTGAATTGTGCTGGGTAACACACCAAACAGATGACCGATTTCTCAGGTTGATAGACCAGATAACACATAGTTAGCCAGCATATCTTCATAAGCTTATGACATCTTCCACACGAACACGGAGCTCAATCGTTCTCAAACTATTTAAAACTTCGAAATCTATGTCTATATTTTCAAGATAACTTATCCGCCCGAGTATTTCAATGGTCAAACATATAGGTGCTGTGTGTTTGTATCTGTGAGATAACCACGCCCCATTCATTTGAATATAACAAATGGATATTATGAAATGTGTCATTATGAAATAAGTGTGCTTTGAAATAAATATATTTGGAATTATGAATTAAAATTCCCCTGAAATAAATAAAAGGTTTCTTTGAAAAACACCATTATGAAATAAAAAACATTTACTTATTTTATTGGACTGAGTTTATATATTTATATATAAATATTTATATATTTATTGTTTCATTTATTTATTTCAGGACTTATTTCCTAGCCATATTTATTTATTTAATATTGACAAAAATGGCTTTCCATAGCGTTGGACCCTAGGAAGAAACATTGAGCAGGGCCGGTCTCAATGGGGTGGCCAGGTGTGCCCTGTGTAAAATCTGAAATGTACATGACCTACAGCAGTATTTCTCAAATGGGTATGCGTACCCCTAGGGGTACTTTGGAGTACCGCAGCGGGTACATGAAATGTAGCAAAAATACTAATTTAAAAAAATGTCATGCATAATTCCTAAAATAATGATACTATAATAATGAATGAATTAAGGGATGGATTCTAAACATTTGAAACGTAGCCTTTAAATGTTTTTGTTTATAAAAGGTTGTTGTTCAGTGAATCTATTACTGCCAGCGCTGTATTGTTAGCATAGAAATGTAGACGCACCCTAAAGGCAGCAAATATAATTTGCAGCTAGGATCAGTCTAGCAACTCTCTGTTGACTTGCGAGCTGGAAAAAACAAATTCTGGTCAGGCCAATCACAAAGTGTATAGAGTCGGTGGGCGGGCTTAACGTAATTACGGGAAAACAAAGAAATGGTTGCAGCTGCTGGCGAACATCGGCTTCGGCGGCGACTCTGGTAGACTTGGAGTTTATCTTTTCTTTGAGAAAAGAACAAAGAACGGCACTGAAGTCATTCTTACAAAAGGAAGATGTGTTCGGAGTTTTGCCGACCGAACACTTTGTTGCTCTGGTTGGTTGTAGCGCTATCCTATTGCGTGCATAGGGAATTTGAAAGACAACTGTTTATCCCGCCCCTCGGATTGAGCACTGCCAATGGTGAGTTCCCAGACCCAACATCTTGATGTGAGTCTCGCTTGCCAGGCTACTGTATTGTATCTTTTTATATAGAATATATTTTCTACCAATAATGTATTGTGCTGGTCAGGGTGTACTTGGTTTAAAAAGGCATATCAAAGGGGGTACAATATTGGAAAATGTTTGAGAAACACTGACCTACACTATTAAGGCCACATAGTTTATCAGTGTACAATCAGGGTCCATAAATAGAGATGGAAATGGGTGGGCTGTGACCTTGGGCTTTGTGTAGCATATAGATCAGCAACACAATTCAAGGGTGTTGGGTAGGTATAAACAGATGCGCTTTGGAGAGGGACAGCTGGAGTTGTCAATCAGAATACGTGATCACCTATCACTGACGTGGGCACCAGCACAGCTAAGTGGACACAGGACAAAGACAGGAAGGAGACATCAGGCCACTAAAGCATGTTCCCAGGGTTCAGGTCCTCCTAGGGCCAACATGACATCAGATACATTACAATGGATATCCCCCGTAGATCCAATAACTCAACATATAATTTTGACTAAAACATACATTTATATAAGTGGACCTCGCCCCTCGTCACATAAACCAATAAAATGTTTGTGGAGACTGAGAAAGGACAGAATGACCTAGACCCCAGCAGATAAACTATTACAGCATAACATGCTTAAATAAAAGGTTAAATAAAAAATAATACAAAAGACATCTGGGAACTGTTGTACTCAGCCAGGAGCATTTTGGGCAGGATCATTTAGGAGTACATTATTGTTTTTCCAATCTAATACAACACAATTTCATTGTCCCATTTCAATCCAACATTATGCTGGAGGAGGAAAGTGCCCTAAAACACTTACTGACAGTCATATTTCTTCACCATTAGAGTTATAAACAATGATGTTATCATCTGTTAGTGGTTAAGCTTTTGACCAACTCTACAAGGCTCCTCATTGTCTCATCCTTCCTTCTACAGTCTTTGGAGCAAAGGCTACACAGCGCCAACCACTCCTTGCAAGCCACACCTAACAGCACCATTCACAGCCTGGCGCCCTCCACCCACGCCCCATTAGTGGACCTCTGGGGGGCTGGTCAGACAGAATCCTACCAGGCTGATATTGGAGGCTACAACATAGGTGTGGCAGCGGTGGTAGAGGCAGCGCTGAGTGTTCCATCTGGGGACGAGGTAGCCAGCATAGAACACTCCCCTCTACTGGAGCAGCAGGAGGAAGAGGAGGAGGAGCTAAAGGTGAGGTCATTTAAGATCACAAGGCTATCACAGGGAGGTCACAATCCATTTAACATTTAAATTTTAGTAATTTAGCAGATGCTCTTATTCAGAGCTACTTATAATAAGTACAGGGACGTTGTTTGGAGCAAGTTAAGGTGACGTGCCTTTTTTTTTTGCTCAAGAACAAAACAACATTTGTTACAGTCAGGAATACAAGTCTGACTTTCTAACCACTAAGCAAACCCTGCAGCTCACTCAGATCTTAGGCTTTAATTTATGAATGAAGCCAAGCTTTTTCCAATACATGTTCAGAGCATCATGAAGTTTCTGTTATACCAGCCTGATCTCAGCCAGTGCGTACATACACAGATCAGCCATATCATTATGACCACTGACAGGTGTAGTGAATAACACTGATACAATGAACAGTGGGTGGGATTTATTAGGCTGTAAGTGAACATTTTGTCCTCAAACTTGATGTGTTAGAAACAGGAAAAATGGGAAAGCGTAAGGAGTTGAGCAACTTTGACAAGGGCCAAATTGTGATAGCTAGACGACTGGGTCATAGCATCTCAAAAACTGCGGGTTTTGTCGGGTGTTCCCCGTCTGCAGTGGTCAGTACCTAATACAAGTGGTCCAGGGAAGGACAAGTGCTGAACCGGTGACAGGGTCATGGGCACCCAAGGCTCATTGATGCACGTGGGGAGCAAAGGCTGGCCTGTGTGATCTGATTCAACAGATGAGCTACAGTAGCTCAAATTGCTGCATAGGTTTATGTTGGCTCTGATAGAACGGTGTCAGAACACAGTGCATTCCAGTTTGTTGCGTTTGGGGCTGCGTAGCCGCAGATCAGTCTGGGTGCCCATGCTGACCCCTGTCCATTGACAAAAGCGCCTACAATGGGAATGTGATAATCAGAATTGGACCACAGAGCAATGGAAGAAGGTGGCTTGGCCTGATGAATCACGTTTACTTTTACAGCACGTGGATGGCGGTGCGTGTTGATTGCTTACCTGGGAAACACATGGCACTAGGATACACTATGGGAAGAAGGCAAGCCAGCTGAGGAAGTGTGATGCTTTGGGTATTGTTTTGCTGGGAAACCTTGGGTCCTGCCATTCATGTGGATGTTATATGTACCACCTACCTACCTGCAAAGAGTTAATATTTGCAGTGTTGACCCTTTTTTTCAAGACTGCGACAATCCACCCTGGCTTGCTGTCACTTAACTTCTGGGCCACATCCTGACTGATGGCAGCCCATTCTTGCATAATCAATGCTTGGAGTTTGTCAGAAGTAGTGAGTTTTATTTTGTCCACCCGCCATTGACCACAAGTTGTCTTCTCCGGATAAGGTGTTTTCTGGATGGCCCAAACAATCGGAAAGGGGATTCATCTGAGAAAATGACTCTACCCCAGTCCTCAGCGGTCCAATCCCTCTATTCAATCAGTCTGTCCCTTATGTTTTTTCTGGAGAGAAGTGGCTTCTTTGCTGCCTTTCTTGACACCAGGTCACCCTCCAAAAGCCTTCACCTCACTGTGCTGGCTGTTGCCATTCCTGAGCAAGTTCTGCAATGGTGGTGCCCCAATCCCGCAGCTAAATCAGCTTTAGGAGATGATCCTGCACTTGCTGGACTTTCTTGGGTGCCCTGACGCCTTCTTCACAACAATTGAATCTCTCTCCTTGAAGTTTTTGATGATCTGATAAATGGTTGATTTAGGTGCACTCTTTCTAACAACAATATCCTTGCATGTGAAGCCCTTTTTGTACGAAGCGATGATGGCACGTGTTTCCTTGCAGGTAAAATTGGTTGACAGAGGAAGAACAATGATTTCAAGCACCACCCTCTTTTTAAAGCTTCCTGTCTGTTATTCTAACTCAATCAGTATGACAGAGGGATCTCCATCCTTGTCCCGGAGGGACTTTGCAATTAATCGCAATTCATTTGATCACTCTTCATGACATTCTGGAGTATACAGTCATATGCAAACGTTTAGGCACCCCTGACAGTTTCCATGATTTTCATTTATAAATAATTGGGTGTTTAGAAAAGGAATTGTATTTTGATCTATCAAATAACTGAAGGACACAGAAATATTTCGGTAGTGAAATTAGGTTAATTGGATTAACAGAAAAGGTGCCGTATGTATCAAAATGAAATTAGACAGGTGCATAAATTTGGGCAGCTTTGTCAATTTGTTGATTTGAATATCTGTAACTACCTAGCACTGATTAATTGGAAGACATCATTAAGCCTTGATCTTCATAGGCATGTGCATCCAATCATGAGAAAAGATATTTAAGGTGGCCAAATGCAAGTTGTTGTTCTATTTGACTCTGCTTTGAAGAATGGCAGCATGGGGGCCTCAAAACAACTTGCAAATGACCTGAAAACAAAGATTGTTCAACATTATGGTTTGGGGGAAAGCTACAAAAAGCAATCGCAGAGATTTAAGCTGTCAGTGTCCACTGTGAGGAACATAGTGAGGAAATGGAAGGCACAGTTCTTGTTAAGGCCAGAAATGGCAGGCCAAATAATATATCAGAGAGGCAAAGGCAAAGGATGTTGAGAACAGTTAAAAACAGCTCATAGACCACCTCCAAAGAACTACAACATCATCTTTCTGCAGATGGTGTCACTGTTCATCGTTCAACAATCCAGCGCACTTTGCACAAGGAGAAGCTGTATGGGAGAGTGATGCAAAAGAAGCCTTTTCTGCACACACGCCACAAACAGTCGCTTGAGGTATGTAAACGCACATTTGGACAAGCCAGCTTAATTTTGGAAGAAGGTGCTGTGGACTGATGAAACAAAGATGGAGTTACTTGGTCATAACAAGGGGCGTTATGCATGGCGGCAAAAGAACACAGCATTCCAAGACAAACACTTGCTACCCACAGTAAAATGTGGAGGATCCATCATGCTGTGGGGCTGTGTGACTAGTGGAATGGCCATCTCAGTCCCCAGACCTGAATATCATTGAAAATCTGTGGGGTGATTTGAAGCGGGCTGTCCATGCTCGGCAACCATCAAACCTAACTGAACTGGAGATGTTTTGCAAGGAGGAATGGTCCAAAATACCTTCATCCAGAATCCAGACACTCATTGCAGGTTATAGGAAGTGTCTAGAGGCTGTTATTTCTGCTAATGGAGGATCTACTAAATATTAATGTGATATTTCTTTTGGGGTGCCCAAATTTATGCACCTGTCTAATTTAATTTTGATGCATATTGCACATTTTCCGTTCATCCAACAAACCAAATTTCATTACTGAAATATTACTGTGTCCTTCAGTTATTTGATAGATCAAAATGAAATTGCTGATCCAAACACACAATTATTTATAAATGAAAATCATGGAAATTGTCAGGGGTGCCTAAACCTTTGCATACGACTGTATACAAATTGCGATCATCAACACTGAAGCAGCAAACTTTGTGGAGACCAATACGTTTGACCATGGCTATAAGCAAGCAATGCTCATTATAGTTAGTTGGTGTTAGAAGACAACTCCTCTCTTTCCCTCAGAGCAGAACAGGCTTTACTCTAGAAACACACCAGGTGTGCAATTAGATTAAACAGTTAGATTAAACAATTAGATTAAACAGTTAACGGCCTTGTCCATGACCAGCGTTAAAAATGCTTTGCACTGGCAGTGCCATACATTTCCTATGGGGCAGGCGTTTGCTCCCAACCTAGCGACGTCTCTACCCTAGACGCATAAACTCTCTGAGCACAACTCTTGAAGAGCAGCTCTCTGCTGCGCACAAAGTAAAAATATTTTCTACTTTGTCCCCCGCTGACCTCCCGAAGCACAACCAATGGCACTGCAGTATGTGTTGTTGTCGTATACACAAAAAATATATATAAAGAGAAAGTAATTTTATATTAAAGCTAAAGTGTGGGACATTTACTTGTATATATAAATGAACATCCGTTACATTCAAGCCCTTGTCAAACCAGTTCACACAATGCTGAACAAGCCTATCGCTGCCAGGTCAATCTCTCTGTATTTGGCATTAAACAAGGTTTTTAAATCTGATATCTGTGGTGACAATCCCATATTGGCACACCAGTAGTGATGGTTTTATGTCAACTAGCAATGATTGGTTTAGCAGAGCTAAAGAGGGGAGCAACCATTGCGAAGGAAGGATTTGGCTAACGTTACAGCAACTAGGAGTATGGCAGAGCCTACTGCAGAAAAATGCAAGAAGCGGAAAAGTTTTTGATGCTCCAGATGAAGAAGTAACTGAGTGTTTAGGCAAAGTGTTCCAGTCTAACTGTACGTACACACTATCCACAATGGCTCAATTAATTTTATTGAAGGAGAATGGGTCGAGCACGTGCCGTGCTGGGCAATGCATAGGTGATGTGAGGGGCAAATATAAAGGTTCAGATTTCTCAACTTTATGCAAATTACCCGCAACAATCTCGTCAGACTGACCAATAATGGGACTTTTTTCAGGTGGGTGTATCATGTCCTTTGTTTGAACAGGTAATTTTGGTCCATGAAGGGGAGATTAAAGGTTCTGCACTCAGCTTTAATATTTTCCCAGCACGTCAATCAATGTGTTTTTTCAAAGGTGTAACGCCCAGCCCAGTGGGGGCTGGGGTACATAGACTGAGAGCATGGACCCATTTGTACCCATGTTTAGGCTTCTTTGTACCCATAGATATCCATTATAAAGGCTAGATGATTAATGGCTGAGTCTCTAACGTCAATACCGGTGGCCATCTTGTCACAGGCAAGCTTGGTGGGCTCTATGGTACCTAATGTAAGGTGATTGATTACAAATACTCTAATCTTGACGGATTTACAAACGGTTTAGTTTCTTACAAATGTTTTTAACGTGGCTATTATTCTGGATGCTTTATATATAATATGCAATTTTTTCAAAAAGTATGCAGTGTCATAACTACATCTCTGACATTTTTAACAAACCAAACCGTTTGAAAATCGGTAGAAAATTGAGCACGTTATGGTTATTTCAAAGTACATGCACCATTAACACACGTTTGTGGGTAAGCAAGCTGTCTGTGGCAAGATGGCCGCCAGGTGCAGACGTCGACCTCCATTGGCCAGCAGCGCTGACGAGACATCTAGCCTTCATTATGGATATCTATGGTTGTACCTAGTTCTTGTCCAGTGTGTTTGTACCACTGTTGAGAGTACGTGAAGTATTAGTTGCCTGCTATCTTACCTCACTTGTGTAAACTGCATATCCCCGGAACCATGTTTGGAATAAATAACGAACCATTGCAATCGACTGCCTTTGTGTCCCCCTCTCTGCACAACACCCACCGAAACTGTGACAAAAGGTATATGTTTTCTTTTTCATTTAATTACAAATTCCTGATGATTTAACTCATTATTTTTATTTTTATTTTATCTCAAAGAATTAGCATATTTCATCTGACCAATAAAATAAGTGTTTGTAATACAAAAAAAATAAGAAAAAGTCAACCTTCAAGTAATTATGTTCAGTTATGCACTCAATACTTTGTCGGGAATCCTTTTGCAGAAATAACTGCTTTAATGCGGCGTGGCATGGAGGCAATCAGCCTGTGGCACTGCTGAGGTGTGATGGAGGCCCAGGATGCTTCGATAGCGGCCTTAAGCTCATCCAGAGTGTTGGGTCTTGCGTCTCTCAACTTCCTCTTTACAATATCCCACAGATTATCTATGGGGTTCAGGTCAGGAGAGTTGGCACCGTGGTAAAGATAGTTTGATGTTCAATATTTGACAGATTTTCAGACATTCAAAGTTCAATAGCATGCAAGCGATATAAGCTGGAAACCTAATTTTACTCTATTTTAAAAAGAAAAAATGTTTACAACATTGCACTGGTTTTGTTTTCCCGATTCTAACCAAAGATAGACAATAAAACGAGATATTATTCGCAGCGTTTTAGGCACTCTGCGCTTAGCCAATGCACGTCACAAGGGACCGTTAACAAAGTGCATCACCGCATTTTGCACACAGGTCATAAATTCAATAACTCCCTGATCACACAACCTAGATAATTCATATCAATGTAGTATCCTTGAAAGGGATTGGCCAAACATTGCACACCATTTAGTTTATTAAAAAACTTTTTAACAAGTTGATATAAGTGCAAATAAGGCTTTGAAATGCAATAGTTTCAAGGTCACATGACCTAGGACTAGGTAGTTCAAATCAAGGTAGTATCTTTCAGAGTGACAGGCCACACATTGCACATCCTGTATTATTCATAAACAACTTGATATAAGTGCTAGAAATGCTTTGAAATTCAATAGCTTTGAGGTCACATGACCTAGGTAATTCAAACCAAGGTAGTAAAAACAGCATTGATTTGAGTGAGCCATTATGCCAGATATTTTATTACATGACTTCAAGTCCAGACATTTACCCCCCAGTGTAGCGGATGGCCTTCTGAGATCTACTCGCCAACTGTTACGAATCCCTTGTCAAAGTGAGAGAGACAGGCGCGAAGGGTACAATAATCCAAAATGACTTTTATTTCACGTACTCAAAACAAAACTGCCACGTGGGGCAAAACAGCTAAACCAACGATAAGGACGCGTAACAGGGAACATTGACCAACAAGAGACAAGACCAAACAATCAACTTAAATACACTTACTAATGAGGACAATGAACAACACCTGTACATGGGAATGACTATTGGTTAACTCAAACACGTGACAAGGGCCCACAATGATGACATCATAAGACATACTAGCAAGACACAGAAGGGACACCAGGGGGAGCCATCACATGACACACTGGGAGAGAACCTGTATACATCACAACAAACACAAGGCAGGTACCAATAAAGAGGACACATGAGGAAGATAACAAAACCAACTAAACCACCGTAATATATACTGAAAACACTGAAGAACTAAACATATACACAAGAGACACTAAAGGATAACTGAAAGGAATACTAAAACAACTTATATATGGAGTCCATATCTCAGTTCATTACGCCAGCCACACTGGCTGGACGTTACACCAACCTGAAAATCTAATCACATTTGGCAATTGTAAAATGTATATATTTTTGTTATGTATATATAATTTTTTAATTATTCATTAAAGGATTAGTTGGACTAAGGAATAGTCACTCAAAACTCATGATTATTTAGTTGTCTCTTCCTATAGTCTGTGGGCCAGTATTAATTGCAAAAACTGCACCTCTTCTGTGGATAATATTAATTTCATAATTATCCTTTCTCTGTAAAGTTAAGCAGCAAAAGTTAAGTGATAATGTGCAAATACTAGGCCAACTGGCCCATTTTGTTGTGAACTAATATGCAAGACTAGTCTTAAATGTCACCGTTTATAACACAGAGCGTTCTTCCTTTGCTGGGATGCTTAAAAAAATATTGGGGGCATACATTAAGAGTATACCCACTTCTCCAGGCAACACTACACCAATGATAATGGGTGTAGCCCATATGCCACTGCGTGAGAGTGTTAATGGACACAGTTATACGTTGTTGCTTGAGGTGAAGTGTGTCCTTGTCAGTTTAGCTTCGAAAATCAGATTCAGAAAGATATTTATTGCCAAGTAAGTTTTACCAAACAAGGATTTTTTTCTGGTCTATTGGTGCATGTCTTATTTGTACATAAATCAAAGAAATGAAAAAACTGTTTACCTTTGAGGCGCAGTATGTGAACAGGTATATGTACAGTACCTGTATATAGGCCATATATGTATCTACAGTATATGAACAGTGTATATTATATATTATATGTACAGTATATTGTAAGCAGCAGTATAATGTAAACATTTTTATGCTTTTAAGATTTTAAGGTGCAGGAAATGGATATTTACAGTGCAATGTATATACTGTAATCTACAACATAATGTAAACAGTAGTATAATGAGAGTCAGTTTGGGTTCTGGGGCATTTTCATGAGGCCTACTGCTGAGGGAAAGAAACTGTTCTTGTGGTGGGAGGTCTTGGTTTTGATAAACCTCAACCTTCTGCCGGAGGGAGTTCTGAATAGTAAATTTCCATGGTGGGAGGGGTCGACCACAATCTTTGTTGCTCTCCTCCTAGATCTGGAGGCATGTAGGTCTTGTAGCAGGGGCAGATTGCAGCCAATTAGCCTTTCTCCAGAATGAATAATGTGTTGCAGCCTGAGCTTGTCTTTGGCAGAGGCTGCAGCGCATCAATCATTCTGCAGAAAGGGTAATTGCCTGCAATCTGTTTTCTATGCATATCTGAGATAAATAATAATAACAGGCAAGTCATTTTGCAATGAGTCTAGTTTTGTCTGTAGATGAAGCAGTG
This sequence comes from Umbra pygmaea, assembly GCA_016801145.1. NCBI lineage: Eukaryota > Metazoa > Chordata > Actinopteri > Esociformes > Umbridae > Umbra > Umbra pygmaea. Next base: position 26,267 of record JACXGM010005718.1, read on the forward strand.
GTTTTCCCCATGTTGATTCATCACCACCACTCACCATTGTCAACTCTCCATCTCGTGTTATTCTCAATGAGCTCCAGGTTGTTCTGGCTGCACCAGGACACCAGATTGTCAGTTTCCAACCTGTAGGCAGTTCCTCTCCATTTAAAATGATTCCAATAAGGGTGGTGTCATCTGTAAACTTAAGGAGCTTGACAGAGTTGTGACTGGATGTGCAGCTGTTGGTGTTCAGGGAGAAGAATAGGGGCGATAGGACGCAGCCTTGAGGGGAACTAGTGCTGATGGTTAGGAGGTCAGAGAAGTGTTTCCTCAGCCTCACCTGCTGCCTCCTGTTGGACAGGAAGTCTGTAATCCAGCTACATGTTGATTCAGTCACTCCCAGTTGGGAGAGCTTATCCTGTAGCAGAGCTGGTATGATGGTGTTAAATGAGGGGCTGAAGTCCACAAACAGGATTCTGGTGTAGGTTCCAGGAGAGTCCACAATGCGCTCAAATGACTTCATAACACCAGAGGTCAGGGCGACTGGACTGTAGTTTTTAAGTCTGTTGGTCTTTGTCTTTTTGGGGACCAGGATGATGGTGGAGGATTTGAAGCATGCTGGAACATGGCATGTCTCCAGTGAAATGTTAAAAATGTCAGTGAACACTGGAGACAGCTGCACAGCTCTTCATGGTGGAGGGGGAGTACGGAATCTGGGCCAGCTGCCTCGTTAACATGCTGGCCACTTAAAGTGGTGAAAATATGTTGGACTCGAGAAAGAGTCATTCACTCCTAGTCTGGACATTTATCAGTCTATTTTTGTTGATTATCCCGTTTTTGTTGCACTGGACTTTGTCCATTTCAAAGCAAAAAAATGTCTATAATTATTATTTTTATTACTCGAATTTGCTATGATTTTAAATATTTCAAGTTATATCTGGATTATGTATTTAGAAAAATATTTGTGTTACAATAAAAAGAAAAGTCTTCTCATGGCCCCCCTGGCAGCTCTCTGAGGCCCCCTAGTGGGCTGGGACCCCCGGTTGGGAACCACTGCCCTAGGTGACGGAATGTTTGTTTAACATCACTGTAGTTCCACATCATACTTATGTGTTCGTCCTCTGATCCTTTGATTGGATGAAGAACATGTCAGTTCATATTTTAACAAATCAGATAGGTCGCAGGACATCCTCCTCTAATTACTGTGTAAGTCTATGGAAGGAAGGTTGACACACGAGCCGCCAAGTTACTGAAAAGGGGAGGAGGCTAGAGGAGGATTTTCATTTTCCATCCTTCGGCTATTCGAGTTTCTACCAGAGGGTGTGCTGTTTTCCCTACTGAAGACGACTAAAAAAATAGTTCTATCTAAACATTACACCTTTTAATGTTTTATTTATACCATTGATTTATAAAATTTAGGGAGGGTGATCTTCCATTTCCTCCCCTGACGAGATGCAACATTTGGCATAATGTTATGGCTGATCGGTTTATAACACGTTGTTTTAACGTATTTTATCGTAGATACGTCTACATTTAAACATTAACTTAACCACACTAGAGTCCTTTTTTTTAACGCATAGTGCCTAAATCTAACATTACTTCTAACCTTAACCCTAAACCTAACCCCACTGGGGTGTTGCCTAACCTTAACCGTTCCCTGTATGCGGTTTGAAGTGTTGATTAACCTTATCCGTTCTCCATATGCGCATATCTATAGCAGGCAATAAATTAATTTAACATCACTATAGCACAATAAAACAACATTGTGTTACGCATGGGAGTGATAATGGGTTTGTTATTCTGTCTGAATGCACTGTTTTATGGAACTCGCTACCTCTCACACCACTCAAGACCCAGCCAAAAACACATTTATTTAACATGCATTTTGTATAGTGTGACTGTAATGTATGTCTGAGTGTCTAAATGTTTTGTAATTGTACAATGTAAAGCGACCTTGAGCTATGGAAAGGCGCTATATAAATAAAACTTCTTCTTCTTCTTCTTCACTGTAACTGAGCCCATCCTGACTAACGGCCCTGCTCTGTCCCCTGAATAGGACGAGGAAGTGACACTGTGCATGGAGACAGAGACTGTCACGCTGACCCCGCTGACACAGCGAGACGAAGCCATTGCTTCTGGCAACAGTAGTCCAGGGCAACGGAGTCCCGGACGCAGCAGTCCGGGCCAAACACCAGCACAACACTTCACTGAGCGGAAGTCGTCAGATGTTAGCTGTGGAGGACTCACCCCAAATGCCCAAATGCAAGAGGAGAAGGATGAAAAGCAGGGGTCTGCTGTTGCTTTAGCTTCAATGGCAACCAACTGATTGACAAGTCATCCTAAGAGGCCTGACTGACTGAACCTTGTTTTTGGGAATGCCTGATTAAAATGCTAAAATATTTATCATTCATCTATTCCTTTTCAGGTATCAAAGACAGTTTTGATTGGATATAAACTCTGTATACTCTCTGATGAGCAGAGGGGAAGGATCCGGAAATGGACTCACTTGGTGACAACAGCTGGGCCAAACCACAACATAACTTTTTCTTTTGAATGCCTTACATCCCAAGGGAAGGAGGAATAAAGGCAGGATCCAGAGACATTGGTAAATTTACCAGGAGGGACGAGGGGACCAAGAGCCGAGAGTGACATTTGAGTCAGGCAAATGAGGAGGACAAAACATGCATGCTTTGTAATGAGACAAGTGACTTGGTCCGGTTCAGCGTCTTAAATGATAAAGATCATAAATTCTGTAGTAATAAAACATTATTATGACAACAATAATTTTTTAACAAAGTAAAAAAAATCCAGATGACACAAAAATACATGTGTAGGTGTACAATAAAACAATATATAATAAAGAGTATCCAACAATGTCTCTCCATAAGAGAAGGTCTCTGTTTACAGCCAACATTTACCACACAAAGCCCCATGAAGCCCATAGCCTGAACAACACCTCCATCACCCTGCATCTCCCTGTCCTCTGTGTAGTTCACATGTTCACATTCACAACACTTACAGTTAACAGCTCCGAAACAGAGAAAACTTCAGTTGGTTAGGTTGATATCACCCCCACCCCACTTAATGAATTCCTCTCAAAAATTAATTGGAAACAAATCGAAGTTTTGCAGCCTAACGCGGCTGAGAACTTTACCCCCTCAAAATGCAATTAGGAAGACAACAACGTTTGTCGCTGCCGGGCTTCTCTTTTGGGCCACGACCCTGCACAGTTAAAAGGATTGTAATTTAATATAGTGTGCTTCCTATTCTGTGTTTCTGGATGCATTTTTTTTCAGAGGACTATTGGGTACTTATACTACTTTGCACTGAACCAAGGCACTCCTGGCTGGGCCGTAATGGGTTCAGAACTCTGCGCTTTTAGTTGTCTGCTTGACTGTTTCACAGCTCTGTGTCATGGCGCAATGGAAAAAAAAAGCTGAGGTGATGAATTTCTTTGCACTGATGCATTTTAGTATTAAGGGAAGTTGCCTTTGGACTCTAAAAGAGCTTTTAGAATCACCAAGAACCAAAATAAAAAAACTATCACCAGATAATATGGGTTCTGAGCTGGTGTTCTAACTTTAAACTAGAGATGTCTGGAGGAAGAGGTAGGACTTTGGAACACTGTGTTACCAGTGCTAACATCAAAGTTAAAGAGGGCATACTGTATTGACCCAGATTGTTGTTGTGATGTCAGCACTTGGGGATGAAATGGAGTTTACTTCTATGGAGAAAAGCAGGTATATGACAGCTGTGTGAATTGGGTATTGATTCTATTAAATTGTATGTGATTGTAAGTCAAACCCAGGTCTCCTAAATGGCTGGTGGCCACTAGTGTCATATAGATGTAAATCTAAGGGAGAGTATATGACTCGCATCTCTCTGTCACAACTTTAACTGTTTCATTATTTTAAGTCTCAGTCCCATCTTTTTCCTTTGGGAGTATACCTGAGCTCCCAAAATAAAGTTTAGTGCATTCATTTTCTTTTGTATCACACACAATAAGGAAAAGAAATGGTGAATGTCAACATTGTACATAGCTTAATCATTGCATTGGACATTAGAATATTGTTGTAAAATGAATGCTAAAGATCTCATTTGACCTGGTTCAAGGAGAACATGCAAGTCAATCAGGTAATAAAGGTATGCTGGAGATGAACACCAGAACGGAGCACTAAAAAAACTGTACTAGAAGCGAACAACAGAACCGAATAGAACCGGTTTCTTCCTGCTCATGGTGACTACTGCACTGTGATGGACCCGAGGGTGACGTTTCAGTTAACCTGTGTATTTCCTGAAGAGGAACATGTGTACGTTTGTTACTGAATTCGGGAGAATTGATAAGAATAGTAGGATCTGTTTTGAGATACTGGTCTGGATTATTGGTGCATGTATCACTGATGAAAACAAGAAATACAACAATGAAACAAACGTGATTATTATTAATTCACAGAGAAAAACCATCTCTTTAGTCTCATGATTGTGTGAAAAAGAAAACACTTTTATTTTAAAAAAGGTTGACAAACATGAATTTATTTATTGATCAATTGTTTATGCAATGTTGGGACAATGTTTATTTTTCTACTGAATTGTTGACACCGCCTCCAGTATGACAGAATATGTGTGGTTTATGTAAAGCAATTTTGTGGGTTGGGTCTCTCTTTCTGGGCAGACAGACCATTATTGTAATATCCTAGTTTGGATATACTCTACGGTAGCTTGAGGACTATGGGTTTGTGTGCAGATGTTCGTTCCAGCCTAGAATTAACACATTTTATTCAATAAATTTTCACTGGCCATGATTAGTATTATTATAATGTGTTGAAGGGCTGGAGCAAAATCTTGCATACGATCAATGCAGCCATCAAGGTCAAAGTCTCACCAACCTTTGTCCTGAAGCTAGCCAAACACGCAACGATGTCATTTGCTTCTAGATGTAAACAGTTATGAAGACTCCTCTCACCGTGGCCATAAAAACCCAGGCAACAACAATATATTGTTAAACATGGTGTTGTAACCATAGGAGTCTTTCCTGACCATGTGACCTGGCCAGGAAATACTCAGCACCACTGCTTATATTAGAGGATAAGTGGTTACCATACTATGTAGGGTTGGCGGTTAGGGGTACCCATAAGCCTCCACCTGGCTGTCCCAGGAAGTGGATGCAACCTACAGAAAAATGAATACTAACCACTTATATTAATTAATTTATTTAGGATTATTTGGGGGAAGAATAACATGACAGCCTGTACAAATTTTATAATTTATTGTAAGTAGGATGTACTCATCTGTTTTGGTAAAGCAGTACTGTTCTGTTGGTTTCGATTGGACCCAAACACAACATGGGCCCAGGGAATAATACTGCTTCAACAAAGATGTTTGATTTAGCTTTTTCTTTCTTTCTTTTTTATTTTTTTTACAAATTTACTGAATGAATAAACTAATAACAAGAAGCCAAATGTATTGTTTTGTGGATGTCACTGTTTATTGATTATGTCTTTGTTAATTGAATGACCTATTGTTTTACAGTTAAGCTCTTATTTTGTATGATTCTACTGCCATCTTTTAATAAGTTACAACTTGTCTGCAGGCATGATGTTGATGCTAAAATCTGCTTCCAGTACTTTTGCCCTTCTCTTCCTCTCTACGTACCGGTTCTGTATTATGTCTTCATCCTTCAGTCTGTCTGCCATGTAATTGTCTGCTCTCTTATTAGTAGAATCGCTACCTGCACATAGGGCCAAACGTAATCAGACAGATTGACCACTGGTTATTTTGAGGCAATCTGAATTTCAACTAATTTGATGATCAGTTGGAATGGTGTCTCACAGAAACCCTGAAGTTAATATTCTTGTATAATATTGGCTTGATTCAATCTGTTTTCATTACAGTTCGTCAATGTAAACTGGCAATAACAGCCTGTTAATATCCATACCTATGCATGCTGATGAAGGGGTGGTGACGGGATGGTTCTTCACTTCCTCCTTACTCTGCTGTAACCCTATGTCAATCTTTGTCTCAATTCCTCGCTGCCTCTTCTTTTCCTCTCTTTGCACGACAGAACACCTTTTATCATACCTTTACTATCTACTCCTCTCTCTTTTCCTCTTAAAAGAAACATTGTGGAGAAAGAGCAAATAAACAAACAAATGAGAATTACAATATGTGTATGGAAATCATTGAACTCCTTTTCTTAGGATGAGAAACAAAAACAAATGCATGTTTTTCTTCATGTTTTTTGAACGCACATGAACACAAAGTTGTTTTTAGTGCCAGCAGTGTGACTAATTTCATATTTTGCCACAAGACGTAATTTGATTGGTTGATTGGATTGTCATGTGACAGATAGTGATGCAGTTTGGAGCTATGGTGGTGCCTTATCCTGTAGTCAAAATAGTCAGTTAGCAAGAGGCGCTGATATAATTTCTGAGAACTTAGGTGTTTCCCTTCCCTCACAAGTGTCGATTGTAATGATGCTTCGTGGGTGACAGTTATCATTGTGATCACCGCTTTGAGCCCGAGCAGGGTCAGTTGGAGCTAGATGTTACATTCAGGGGCGTTTCTGGCTAATCTGGCGCCCTAGGCAAGATCTCAAAATGGCGCCTCCCCCCACCCCCCCAAAAAATAGCCAGGGAAAATAACTCTTCATTTTTACTACTATAAACACAAAATAAATACAAGTGCGTTAGCAGGTTAATCGCGTGTTTTTAGACTGTTTTACTAAAACATTACAGACTGGGATTGGCAAATGAAAATGACAAACTAAGAACTCTGCAATGATGTAGGACATTACCCTGCAACAAGACCAACAATTTCTGGAAGGGATAAATAGCTGGGTTTTAACAAACGTATAGGAAAATAGTGAGGAAAAAAAGTCTAAAACTTTGACGCGCGATATATCCGGCTCTAATGAACCAAGACAATTTACCATTTATTATTTGCAGTCGAATCTTTCCAATAGTACCAACCATTAGTTGCTAGCATAGGGTTTGCGAGATAATCACATTTGACAGGCTTTTATTTTGAGGATTTCTCCTTATACCGGACCTGTGGCGTCACTTTTAGTGTGCATACCCAAACGTTACTCCATGGCCCGCTGCTCCTGTAAGGTATTTGTTCTATTGCCTAGTCATATCGTTGAAGTACTTTTGCAGAGGAATAACATTCCTGTTGTTTTCATGATAGTTCTCTTTTGAAACGTGAACTTGGAGTACATAGTGGATCATTATACTGAAACAAAAAAGGTGCTATATGCTGCTTGACAATGACTAAAGTCAAAACATTGGAGTTCGGTAAACATTCCAGTACTGGCAGCTGTATAATACTGTGAATAAAAGCCCTTATTAAATGGAGATGACTGACCATACCCAGTTGCTTTTTTGGTTACAATGCATTTTATTAAAATTATGCTAATTTATTTGGTACAATTTACAGATTTTGACTCTTGTTTGTATAAGATACTTAATTAGGAAGTAATTGTCTTTTTCACAGTAGTAAATGTAATGCAATATGGCCTAAACTGGTGGTTATATTTGGTTAGTTTCATTGCCAACAGTAGTTATAAACTCTCAATTACAAGGAGGTTCTCATGAAAAATAATGTCTTGAAGGTTTATTCCATGATGTGTTGATGAGAAGTGCTTAAAATACTGAATAAACACACATTTCATTATCTTAACATATTATATTACATTAATTATATTCATATAAAATATATAATATGCAATGCATTATGATATTGTGGGAAGCAGAATTTATATATTTCAGTAACATATTCCGGACACATATGTACAGTGCCTTGCGAAAGTATTCAGCCCCCGTGAACATTTCAACCTTTTGCCACATTTCAGGCTTTAAACATAAAGATATAAAACTGTAATTTTTTGTGAAGAAGCAACAAGAAGTGGGACACAATCATGAAGTGGAACAAAATTTATTGGATATTTCAAACTTTTTTAACAAATAATAAACTGACAAATTGGGCGAGCAAAATTATTCAGCCCCTTTACTTTCAGTGCAGCAAACTCTCTCCAGAAGTTCAGTGAGGATCTCTGAATGATCCAATGTTGACCTAAATGACTAATGATGATAAATAGAACCCACCTGTGTGTAATCAAGTCTCCGTATAAATGCACCTGCTCTGTGATAGTCTCAAACGTCCGTTGAAAGCACAGAGAGCATCATGAAGAACAAGGAACACACCAGGCAGGTCCGAGATACTGTTGTGGAGAAGTTTAAAGCTGGATTTGGATACAGAAAGACTCTTTAAACATCCCAAGGAGCAATGTGCAAGCGATAATATTAAAATGGAAGGAGCATCAGACCACTGCAAATCTACCAAGACCCGGCCGTCCCTCTAAACTTTCAGCTCATACAAGGAGAAGACTGATCAGAGATGCAGCCAAGAGGCCCATGATCACTCTGGATGAACTGCAGAGATCTACAGCTGAGGTGGGCGAGTCTGTCCATAGGACAACAATCAGTCGTATACTGCACAAATCTGGCCTTTATGGAACAGTGGCAAGAAG